>JABFPB010007096.1:0-11357 GCA_022817645.1 Ceratoteleas bidentatus | reverse complement strand
TCAGAGACGAATAATTTTGCGTGAATGTCTCGTGAAGAACACTGAAGAAAACGATTTACAATCATTTATAAAAGTGTTTATGCCAAAAAGGGACTACAAAAGAAAAAAAATTATTTCAAAAGTTCCTACTTTTGTTTCAAATACTTATTTTTAAAATATGATTTGGGTTTGAATATTGAAATTTCAAACAACAAATTTATTAAAATTATTATTCGCACTACAGATACAAGATAAAGATTAAAAATAATCATTTTATTGTGCTCAATACACTTTTTAATAAATTGATTAGTGTGACAAACTGTTTTCTTCTTCCTGGCAAATATCTCAGTTAGGATATCAAATCGCTACAAATTTTTCCCAAAGAAACTTTCTTTCACTGATTATTAAAGTGGTTCTATTATTACTTGCATACAATTAAGGTTCCCAAAAGAAAATCCAATTGTTCCATAAACAATGCGTTAATTATACAGATTGTTGCTGCCATTAATAGAAGCAAACACACGTTTCCACTTTGATCCCACAATGCAATCTAATAGAAAATTTTGCAATAATAATTATTGATTAATATTGCAATCCGCACATTTAAAATGCATTTTTACTAATATCCATTATATTTATTACGATATTTATACTATATTTTCAACTTTTAAAATACAAAATACTATGGCTTTTAATATTACTAATAACTGAATTTCAAAAGAAATCTTTTTCTAAAATCTTAATTCAAAACCCACAAAAAATTCATTTTATTACCACTTGATTTTCCCCAAATAACATTCAATTAACACTTCATTGTCAATGTACAATTTATTTCCATTCTTAGCATAATCACTGTAAATGAAAGGACCACTTGTACGACATTTAAGAACTTTCTTTCAATTCATTTGTCATGGAAATAGGAAACGAATTACAACTCCGCCTCGGGAATTTTCATTCATCCGCGCGGTTTTATCAACTTGTCCTCCTTCTCTCAAGACCGATCGCGTGTTTAAATATCCCGTTCGAATATCCCATTCAATTTACCGCCATTATAGCGGGCATTAATTTATTACATTCGGGTTTTTCTCGCGTCCGTCGAACCAACGAAACCGACCGAAATATACCGCTCGCTCGATTTCGCGAACGGACGACACCTGGGGGAATAATTTCGCGTTCGCGCCGGAATAAGCGAAACGGGAATCGCGGATATCTGAGTACAATAAAACACACGGATCGGAGTCTAAGAATCGCGGCGCGGCGTGCCAAGCCGTATCTACGCGTGGAATGTCATCCTGCCTCATTTGCATGTTTTGAAACGGTCGAGAAAGGTTGGGAAAGTTAATTGAAAATAATCGCGGTAAAAAGTCCTTTCCAGCAATTGTTCGGAATTACTTTTACGTACACTTCCGTTAATGCAAATCAAGTCTTCAGCGACTTTTTTTGGCAAAGGTATTTTTTAAATTCATTAAAATACAAAAAATTCTTTTTCGAGAGAATGATAATATATCTGCCAATAATGAAAATTTATGATGAAAGTTAATTTAAATGTGAATGATATTCATTAGGTGGTTAGAAAAAAAACATTTTTTTTCAGTGTATAATTTTTCAAATATGATTAAAGCTCTGTGGAATATGAAAAGAGTAAAAAACTGGATCTGACCGATTTCTCCTTTTTTATATCTGTAGTCTCTATTTAAAAATTACTCAATATATCAAAATCTTTCATATTTTTCAATCCTTTTCAAATTCTTACGTTTCAGAGTCTAAAAATTGGAATAAAAGGCATATATTTCTAATTTGTCAAAATGTATCACTTATCAAATTACAAACTTTATTAAAGATCCTCTTACTGAGCAAAGACAATAGCAAAACAATTATCCGAAGTGTTTAACGAAATGTGTCGTTGGGTCTACGTCGTTTATGTGTCGATTTATGTTTCCTCGTTGTGAAACGTTCTTGAAAGTCGTGCTCGATTCACGCTGGAATGACAATTACACTTAGCTGGTTTTACAATCAGTTTTAAGCACAAGTCAAACAAACAGCAGTGGATAATAATAATGCGTTTGTGTCGTAACTTCGAGTGCACGATAGCGCTCGAAAAGTCTCTCTTCGGAGGCGCAGCGCCGCCCAATTTATACGAATCGATTTCAACGAAAAGCGGCGTTTCGGCGACTAAACGCAGAGTGACACTTATCGAATTCCACAAACGTCATTACTCGCGTTATCGTCGGCCCGATAAAATATAAACGCAATTACTGTATCGGTGTGAAATTCGACATCAATATGTCAGCGAGGCTGTTTAGTCGCGAGATAACCATTTATTAACGCCAAAATATCTGGATGCGACGATAATTGCGCTGGAGAACGTTTCTGGTTCAACAAGTGGAAAGAAAAAACAAAACCGAATGAAAAGGTGGTTTAAAAAGGTTTACACGGGAAAATGGTGGATTCGGAAATCTCGCATCGAATCTCCGATGGGATCGCCCATTGGGCCTTACATAATGTCTTACATCAGCACTGATATCAGATCCGACGTTAGTTCCGATGACGGATGTTTCCGTGAAAATTCGTGCTGTTTTTTCGAGGTGTCTGATGAGCTTACGTCATAATTAACTGGAGATACAATTCACCGACTAAAATAGAAAATAGTCCGCGTGAGGAAGTGAACTTACTTTTCAAGTTTACGATTTACGTTTGTTTGGGACGGAATAAAATTTGATATCGTGCTAAAGACATTTTATTGACGTGATAATCAGTTGCGCGAATTACTAGCGAAATAGGCGCAAAAAACGAAAAGCGCCGATTGAAGAGCGCTCATTTTAAATTAACTCTCCGTTTCGTAACTTTATACTGAATCTGATCCGCTGCATTTTCCGCGTGACGCAGCCATAGCGGAAAACCTTGAAAAGAAAACCGCCGCGTAAAAACGTTATTTAAATCATCTCGGTGCGTATGTTGGAGCTGAAATATTAACCTCACTTAAGGCGAGACTGCACTTTTTGATATCATCAACACTAAGAAAAATGTATTAATTCCAAATAAATTCACTTTACCATAACATTTTTTAATAATTTTTTGAAATGGTACCAAATTAATGATTTATTTGGGATAAATAAATTTATATTTATAGCAAATAAATGTACTATGAATTAATTTTTTTATTCAAATAAAGCTTCATTTAGCGCAACTAATTTTGTCCAAATAAATATTTGTTTGAGTCAAAATTATTTTTCTTCGTGGAAATGGAAATTAATTTTCGCTCATTCGAGAAAATAACACAATTTTCGAAATCGCGCAATTGTCGCTATCAAATCAACTTATCCACCACTCGATCAATCAATCCAAAAAGACTCCTCGAAATTCCGACGCTGCTCGAAAATACCACAAGGATGAAAATTACACGTGCGTAACGATTCGTTCCGCTGTTGCGCGAGTAAAATCTCGTAAAAAGATTTCCATATCAAGCTCCAATTGTCGGCGCAATTAATAAACTCGAGCCTTCAGTCAGACCGCATTATTAAAAATGTCTGCCGGCGATTTTTATTGAAAGGAATCGGCAAAAAATCTGCACTTGCCGATCTTTTTTTTCGCCGCAGGAAAGCGTGGGACACTGAATTACATTCCGAACTGCCCACGCTCATATTTTTGTCTAATCATATTTCACGCGCGGCACACACGAAATCCGAAGATGCGCTTGATTGGGTCAAAGATGCCACGGTGATTTCAACGCCTCGCTGCCCGCTGCTGATTTCGCGTGACTAATTCGGTACGCGCGAAACGCGAAACTTTACAGTTGCGATTTTTCAGCATACTTTGCGGAAAGTGCGTTTATGGCCGGCAAATCCGGTGGAAACAAATGGAGGCAATCGTTCGATTTAAATAAATGGCCGATCGTTTGATTTAAATAAATCGGTTCGTTTTGATTTAAATAAATCGGTTCGTTTTGATTTAAATAAATCGGTTCGTTTTGATTTAAATAAATCGGTTCGGTTTGTAGGAATATCGGTCCGAGTTTTCGAAAATGCGCTAACTGTTTCAGAGCAGTATGACCCAATCAGCGTTCTCACGTGTATCGTGTGTTTCTGCTGACATATGATTTACCAGAGATTGCCTGACGGTTGTACCGATTAAGGTGAGAGAAGGTGACGTCGGTTCGAAGTACCATTAAATTCGGGATGATATTAATGTGAGTTGGAATAAAAAGATTTGTTCGAAAATGTTTTCATTTTGCCATTGCTGGATTCGATTTGTAATTTATTTGTGAATTGTTGTAGATTTTATTTTGCAATTCAATTTGAATAAAAGAAAATGAAGAGTGAGAAGAGAATTCCAAGAAATTCTTGCTCAAAGATGATGCGGATTCTTCTCCGTCTTCTATTATTACACGCGATTATAGAAAAATGATATTAGAATAGTTTTGCAACCATCGGGAATGAGTGAAAAGGAAATGTATTCAAATTTCCCATCGCAGGATGTAGAAATCAAAAAGACGAAATCGACGATGACGATGAAAACGTCAGGCAATTTGCAAACAAGATTTCATGACGGTGCCCACATGGATTTCATCACATAACAGGTAATGAAGAAGCGCAAGATGCTGTGCACCGACGACGCATGAGTCGTCTCAGATATCTTTCTATTATAATTTTTTCATCGGGCATTTTCTTGTGCCGTCATTCAATACTTAATACAGATTACCGATTCGGTATCTCGACTCAGCCGGAAAAATACGCGACCAAGGTTCACGATTTTGATGCAAAAATTGCGCGTTCAGAAGGTTAATTGAAAAATTTCTCCAGACATTACGGGAAATACAAGCTCCACACAAGTACCGCCTTTACCCACATTTCGACCACTCGTACGCAAACTCGTCGCTTAATTCCCAAACCTTTTTTCGCTAAGTAAACAGGTTTCTGCCGTCAAATCATCTTTACTACACTCTCAGCTGAGAAACCAGCCAAACGTTATTATTTTTTACTCGTTCCCCATTTCGGATGAAATCAACACTCTTAACCCATTCACCCGTTCTTATATTATTCTCGTACCAACATCCTCTACGTCTGTTCCACCCAACTTACATTTTACAAATATTTAACACACATTCCTTTTACTTCAAACTAAATTTCCAAACGATTACAAAAAACTAATAACATTAACAATAAAAGTCCTCGAGTTTTCACATTCTTTAACTGAAATACGTTTTCACAGAATAACCCTCCCCTAACAGACACACCTCTAAAACACGTAGATTCGACGTGGAATCTACGTCGAATCTCCGTCCGAATGTTCCTACACGTGGAATCGACATGGATTCCACGTGGAATCCATGTTCGATGTCTATATGGGTCGAAATGTACTTCAGTACCTTTTTTCGATTTTTAATTTCGAGGATTCCATCTCTCCACCTCAACTTTGGCCAAGGAAAACGGGAATTCCGAAAAAGCAAACCCCCAATCGATGACATTTTGTCATCGCTCCTCGCGCCTTATCCTCCATAAGGACGGTTTATAAATAACCCGCGCGTCACCGTCATCAAACTTTGCTCCAAAGCCGCCGGCTTAGCCTTCGAATGGCGCATAAAATCGGCGCGCCACGCAAGCCGAACTTGCACAAATTCCAATCGCAACTAGACAAAAGTGGCGTGCGCACTTTATACGCTTTGATATGTGCGCGCGGCGCATTTGTGTGCGCCGTATAAAACGGGCCCGCACACACGCGCAGCGCCGGCAGAAACGGCATGCCATGCCCCTGGTGATATCAGACTCAACGACCTGGCAGGGGCCTCAGCCGCACTTTCTAAAAGCCTTCGCTGCCTTTGCAGTCCGTCCACAACGCGCGCCGCCGTGTACACGTTGCTGTACACGCTTCCACAAACATATGGACATCTTCACAGCGCCGGCACCAACACTATTGCGGACCCCCAAATATCCCGACCGAGATTTATCACCTGCACCAGTTTTCGCTCCAATTTCTCACTGGTTCCTCGGGGGGAAAGGATAGATAATTATTTTTGAATGGAAATTTTTGGGAGTTTGAATTTGGGATTGGGTTTGATTTTTGGAGTTGATTGAGAGGTGATAGAACATTTTGGAGCAGATTTTGGGGTGGAAGAATTTGGAGAGAGAAAGTGAATTTTGGGGTTTGGGACATTGCTGAATTGAAAAAGTGGAAGAGGGACAATTTTGTTTTTGAACTGGTGGATCTTTGTTGGAGAACTTTTATTTTTGAAGTCTGACCAGTTTTAATAATTGAGAAGCTGGGGAAGAATCTGTTTTGGAGTTTGGTATAGTCTTGTAATACTTTCAGATTTTAAAGTCTGAGGAACGGGAAAACTGATATGAAATTTCGCAAGGGAAAAAGAGATTTTGGAAATAAGTTGTCACCTCCAAATGAATTCCAAAACAAGAAAAATATAACAAGTTCTAAACTGAAAAAGATTTAACCTAAAAAAACGAAAAAAATGTTTTCCCACCGAAAGTTTAATATCCATATTTTTATATTTAAAAAGCAAATTGTTTTTTCATTTTGTGCAGTTTTCAGTGCACAAAATAGAACGAAAAGCAGGCCGCGGATTCGGACGAGGCGCAGGAATTCGAAGGATTTAAATCATTGAGAATGGGTGCAGCACGCTAGGCCACGCTACTGGCCGCAGGAATTCGCTGCGTTCGCCGCGGGGCAAAGATGCCGGGAATACGCGAATTCCTCGATAACGACGTCCAGGTCGCGGGAAACAGTCGCGCCCACTCCCCTCCCCCTTTTCCGGTCGCGAAAAATCATTTTCTCCCCCCGAAAAATGGCGAAACTCGGATTGGGGAGTCGGCGCGCGATCCCTTGGCACGTGTGCGCGATGGCGCGACGGTGCGCGGGAGGGGGCCAGAAATGCGGAAGAAAAAGACGATTATTTGCTCGCGCGGCGGTCGAACTTTCATCGGCTAATTCCGACGATTGATAATTCGCGCGGCTGAAAAGGCGCCGCGCGAAAGGCGCAGAAAAATGCGCTTTCGCGGTGTCTCCGGAGGAGCGCGACTGATCGCGATTAAGTAATATCGGGCGTCCAATTGCGTAAGTTTTTTTCGGCCGTTTTTGAAAAGTCGCGCGAGATTGCCGGTTACATCACAGTGTGAATTGTTGACGTAATGCGGCGCGCGCCCGATTCGACGGAATAAAATATACACGCTACCTTTGAACAAATTATCGAGCGCGCGTACGTAAAATTAGTTTCTGCGACGATAAGATCGAAAGATAAGAGTTAGGCGCGCGATATCGCGGCGCTGAAATGTTTTCTTTATTTCCGTCGCGGAAAAGTAAAACGGAAAATTGCGCCGGATTTTGGAGTTTGATTGGCCAGTTGAATTGCGGCGATTTTCTGCCTTTACGGTCACGCGGCGCAAAATGGATGAGAGTCTTCTCAATTTCAAGTTCTTTTTTGTTTTGAAAGCTGGAGGATCGCTTGATTTCGAGGACGGGAATCGATCATTTTTCCAGCGAGATCTCTCGTGTTCGCCGACTGACGCGTTAGGATGACCGCATAAACGCGAAGGTCTCGCGACGCGTGCTGCGACGCAATAGATAGAATGTCTGCGGAGAAAAAATTGTTTGGCAAACCGTGAAAAATGAGGCAAAAAGCGTGGTTCTCGCTTGTTAAAATAATGAGTGTAAGATAAAAAGACAGTAACGAAATGTGTTGGCTCTTAAAACGATGTCACACATTCTAAATGACAATCGTTTGACATTTGCACAATTTTTTTCAAACGTAAACTGAAAGGTCTAATTTCAAATCAATTTCCCACTCAGAAAAATGAGACGAAATTTTAAAAAATCAAAAAATTATAACATTGAAAATTTTACTTCAGATTGTTTGGGACAATTTGGACAAGTTTTACTGTCCTACTAATTATTCAAAAATAATTACTTTTCAGACCGGAATTGCAGCATTTTTAATTTCGGTCCGAAATTAAAATATGAAGGGATTTTAAATATGAAGGGATCCCTATCTATCATCACTTCCTTTATCACAAAAACGAGTATTCTCCGTGCAAAACGGACAATGTGACGTAACGTAACTTGTGAATATTGCGGGGTATTTTTAGTCTACTGGACGGACAGCGAAATTAATTTTTTTCTCTTCTGCATTGTTATACGATTGTGCTAGTTATTTATAAATCTGATGCATCGATTTTCTATGGCGAATGGCTTTACGTCTCTGACGAATGGTCGCTTTGGCTGAGAAATCGTCTTGACCCAAGACGTTGGGAGCAAATTAGAACTGCGAAAAAATGAAAAACAGACAGAGGAATACAAATGACTGAGTTGGATGAAGATTGCTCAAAGTGGCGGAATGCATCTTGGCCTAGTTGGAATCGACGTGGAGGAAAAAACTTTGATTTGAAAATGAAGATTTTCTTTGAAAAGTGAAATCTTCATTTTCAGTCGAATATTTCCTAACATAACAGAAAATTATCTAAGATACACACAGAAAAAAATGATTCAATACAAATAAACACATTTATTTGTATCAAATAAAATGTTTACTTTAGATAATTAAACATAAATTAATTTGTATGAAATAAATGTTAACTAATAAATTACATGAGATAAGTTGATTTTTGTTTAGGAGAAATAAATTTATTTGATTTAACTTAACTTCACAATATAACAAACCATATATTAAATGTGTAACTAAATTTGCATGCAAATTTGAATCTAAAAATATTACTGACATAATGCAGTTGTCAGTAATACTTTTTTTTATTACACCTATTTCAGTTTCTGCAACAAATCTCTCTTTATGAAACTATATCGGACATTGTAGATCTAGAATTATCAGCATTGATGTAGCATTTTTCCAACGACTTTGAGTTAAGATTAAATAACGTGCTGTCTGCAAGTATTACATAAAGTTAAATTTGTTACCTCAAAGAAACATTTTCAAAACAACACAACTTGTTTTATCCAACCGATACGATGTCATAGAAAATCGGATTTAGTCTGGAGTCGAGGAACCCATTTTATATCGCTGATTCCAGTTATTGAGTCGGATTAATTGCAATTACAGATATTTTATCAAAATTGGTAAATCATTTCGCGCGCGTTAATTCGGTGAATTGCTCGCCTGTCGATGAACTTTTGTTTTTTAAGAAAACGGGCGCGTTTGTTCGGGCTTATTTGCACTTCAAAAATAGTCTTTAATCGCTTTTGAAAAAATAACGAGGCGCACAAAGGTGTTTCTGTTTGTTCAGTTTACGTGGCGTAAACGAATAAAACGTCTGATAAAGGAAATATTTGTGTGGTTATCATTCCGGTGTTGTGCATTTCGCGCGCTAACGGATCAAAGAGGTTGATTTGCTTAGGTAAGCCGAAATGATAGGATCAATTGATCGGTGTATCTAATTGAAAAAATGTATGTATATTTTGCAATTTTATCAGCACAGGAATTGACGGTAATAATCGAAATGTTCGATTTCCCTCTTGATGCGTTTTTTATTCTAAGGCTAAAAACAAATGGAATAAATGTACTAGTTTTTAGAAGATGAACGGATTTGTCCAGTTTGAGAGATTGAGCTATATACCGTCGTAATTGTAAGATACTTTTTCAGCGGAAATTCAGAAAGTCGATCGCTAAAGAGATCGTATCTTTTTCGTAGAATGACACCTTACTATACGTGGTACCGATTTTAAACGAGAAACCTTTAAATGTTAGAAAATCCAAACTTCGGTTCATATCGTTGAATAATTTAATTCTTACAGAATCTAAGAGCAGTTTCAAACTATTTTTGTAGACAAAACATCCAGATGGATGATTACGTATCGTCGATTGTTTGCAAAAATCAGTTAGAATTGTTCGCAGGATTATTAACTTATCTGCTCAATCAACCTTTTCCTACACCACCGAGGTTTAAAGATACAAGCAGATTCCCCTGATATCCCTTTCCAAAAAAAAAACATTTATTCATTTACATCTCCATAATGTCGGATCAAAATGTAATTCATGATAATCAAGGAAATTCGTACACCGAAACGATCGAGTTATATAAAATTCACTTATCTGCCCGAAGCCTTCAAAACGCGACAGTCCCAGCGATTCGATTTTTACCGGATTTTGTCAATTCACTTGTCAAGTGCACGTGATCGTAAACCGCTCGCGAATTGTCGTCAATAATTTCGTCCGCTTTACATAATTTCCTTCCCAGCTGTTTCGGAATTTTCCGGACAAAGCTGCTTCTCGGCGCAGTCCGCGACTTTTATAACAACCAACTCGAACCGTTATTTACCTTTCAATTACATCACTCGCATCTACTTCAACCGAGAACCACAAGTCGCACCGTCCCAAACGGAGGGTTTAACTCGTCAGAGCAGTATGTATCCCAACTCAACCCAAGCACATTTCACTTTTGAAACTTGGTTTCGGTCACATTATTTCGAAACCTTCACACCCCGCACTCGTCCCCCAAAAACTCCTCCCACGAAACTTGCACCACAAACTTGAGTACTGGAATCCAGCTGTGCCGCGCGCCCACACTTGGAACTCGCGCCAACACACCTCAAATCGAACCTTCCCAAGTGTCATCAAAGGCCTTTCCGACACGGCGTTTTCCCAAAACGATTTCAATGGAAATCGGGTTTAAAGAGCCTGTTTCGGTCCGGTGAAGGGAGAGTCGGGTTCAACAAATTCCCACCCTCCATATGTCAGATTTAGTGGATGTTGAAGACATTAAATCTGTCTTTTAAATGGATCTCTCAGTTATGTGGTAGGGATGGTGATTTATCTTGGTACATTTTCTGTCAGTTTAATGAGAAGGACTACTTGAAGTTAGAGTAATAGAGTCATAGTGAAGGAATCATATGTTAGGCATTCTGGAATTGTTTTTATGGTGTAGACACTCCTTTGAAAAGCTTTGGATCGACAAATACTACATTAAACTATTCAAGAGTTTATCATTTCTGACATGTTTGGTGGCTCTTTTTGCTACTTAGAAGTTGAGGTATCTTTTAGGAATCACAGATACGTAACCATCTCTGAACCATGGATAGATGGTACTATCCAGAAACTATAAAATTTATACTACAATTTCCTAAGCATGAATGGTATATCACCATCTAGGAATATCTGGGGATCTATGTAAACCATAAATGTTACCACCTCTTAGGAACCAGACATGCCAATCGACTATCCAATAGTCATAGATATCAACTACCCCTTGGAAACCATCTATTGTCTTCCACCATCCAGAAATCATAGATACTACACCCCATCTAGTACCTTGTCTGGACTACTATCACCTTGAAACCAAACATGGCACATAATGGTTTATGTACCATCCCGCAACCACACTTGGTACACCATTCAGCAACCATAGATGGTAATCCAGCAACCATTT
>JABFPB010007095.1:0-11358 GCA_022817645.1 Ceratoteleas bidentatus | reverse complement strand
CCGCCGTGTTCACAGAACCGCCCACTAATCGCAGTCTAAATCCGCCCTATAGATCCAGCCGTAAACGTCGCTGACAGTCAAGCCGCTCAACGGAACCACGCCAAAACAAATAATGAAAATTTAAAATACAAACGTGTACGAAGAAAGAGCAATAAAGAAAGTAGTTGAAAATTCAACTCTTCGAGCCATAATTTATTGACCTTCCCCGACGAGTGAATTCCAAGGCAACGAGACCGTTTCATGATAATTTGTCTGAGGCTGAAATTCAAATGAGTACTGTAACGCGACGAGTTTTTTTTGTCCCAAAAATTCTACACAACTTGATCAGGATCGCCAGTCGAGTTAATAATAACTGCCGACAAGATAAAATATGCAAAAGTAATACAACTGAAAGGTAGAAATAGCTAAATTGTGAAAAGGAATAAATTGTTGGTCGCCCAACGGAACTAACTGCGCGAATATCCAAGTAAGGATCCCTGCAATGAACCGATAAATGAATCGAAATAATTCCGCTACAAATTTTCAGTTCATTACCACATAAAATGGCCGAAATTCTATTGAACGAGACAGGGTGGAAAAACAATACCAACACTTAAAATAACAATCCAAAATTCCGATACTAATTATGGTTTATTAATTAATAGGGCGGCAGGTTCAAGATCTATTTAAGTTCAGTTTCGGAAATTTAAGATTTCGTTATATTTCGCCGGCAAAATGTCAGATTACAAAAACGAAAACACACACATAAATCATACTACAAAGCGCAATTCAAATTTCTATCAAAATGGCGGTTTGACGCAACTTCCGCCCAAATTTCAACACGTGGTCAAAAATGGAGTCCGAAAGATAATTCTCTATTGTGCAAAGGACTCAAAACTTTATATCATAATTTATACATACACAAAAAAAATCAATAAAACGGGACTTTTTCGGAAATGAGAGAGAAAATAGACTTTATCGCAAAAAATTGGTCTACTTAAACTCAAAAGGCAAATTTCGCAAGTTAACTAAATTCGAGTACCGGTACACTATAAAACAAAAGACACAAGTTGCAAAAGACACATAAAATCGGCTAACAAGTGATTTCCCATGTCACTGTCGGCCCCGTAATGAGCAGCCCATAATTTTCGGCCTCGTAACGTTCGGCCCCGTCACAATCGGCCCCGTCACAATCGGCCCCGTCACAGTCGGCCCCGTTACGATCGGCCCCATCACAGTCGGCCCCATCACAGTTGGCCCCATCACAATCGGCCCCGTAACGATCGGCCCCGTAACATTCGGCCCTTAATTGTCGGCCCCGTAACTGTCGGCCCCGTAACGATCGGCCCCGTAACATTCGGCCCCGTAACTTTCGGCCCCGTAACTTTCGGCCCCGTAACGATCGGCCCCGTAACGATCGGCCCCGTAACTTTCGGCCCCGTAACTTTCGGCCCCGTAACGATCGGCCCCGTAACGATCGGCCCCGTAACATTCGGCCCCGTAACATTCGGCCCTGTAATTTTAAGATTTTTGCGATTTTTACCCTCTTTTGCAACCCAATCGAGGGTAAAAAACGCAAAATTCTTAAAATTACAGGGCAAAATTCTTAAAATTCTTAAAATTACATTCCCTTTTAACGTGTGCAAATTCTATGTACCACATATCATTAAACTTCAATGGTGAACAACATATTTTCGATCGTCAAACATCACTTTAGAAGTGTTTGCGAACGATAAACAGTAAAGATAACGGTAAACAGTAAAGAGTAAACAATTTAAATGGGTAAAATTCAAAGATTAGTGTTTATCCACCAAAACACCATCGATTCTTCTTTAAGCACGTTTAACTGATATCATCGGCAGCGTGTACTATTTCCGATAATTTTCGAATCTCATTAAATTTTCTCTCAGAGAACTTGCTTGGTTCGCTTTTCTTGCAGTATAATATAGCCCCGGGCACAACGTAATGTTGACCAGATATATACCGCATACCCACTTGACCGCAGAATCGTAAAGCTGAACTAACCTTTGAAGCATGTAATATCAAGATTTTCAAATAACCATCGTCCCATATACAATTACTAACCATCTTTTTAATATTTTCACGCTTGGATTTATGTGTTTATTAATTTGCTCGTGTTATTGGACTAATGGGAGATCGAGTGAGTATGTACTTCACCAAATTTAAGTGCATTTATGTGGTATTGATAAAACTGCCTGGAAAAAATCAAATAAAAAAATGAAATGCGAAAGTTGCAGGAAAAAAATTCACTTTTGCTTGCATGGTGAATAATTATAACTTTATCATAAGACGGAAATTGTAATCGACATAAAAGAGTGTAAATAAAGTTGAAATAAAGTGGAAATAAAGTTTACCAATTTTATCAAGACTTTTAAGCAATCAGCGAACCGACTGGAGAATTGTACTGAGATCATTGAACTTTTTTCGTGTAAAATAATTCACCACGATGCGCAGCTTGGCCCGTCATATGGCCTTTTTTGTCTCCACACGTTAAGCAAATTTTTGGGTCAAGAAATGTATGGCATTTCTAGGAAAAAATATTTTCAGTATTTTTTATTTGTAATATTTTAAATACGCTTGAAAACGAACTCTGAAAATGTGATCGTTGTTACAACATGTGATGTGTTCCAAAGTAAGATTGCTTATTCTTCCTTTTACCTTCATAAAGAAACTTTGACGAATGGCACAATATTTTCTGTGTAACCAGAAAATTTTAATTAAATCAAAGTCGTGCACGAAATCCACAAGCCATCTTTCCTACATATTGAAAATTGGTTGAAATCCATGAATTTCAATAAACGGCTCTTCCACGACTATCTGACTGCACGCCTCAAATTCAAAATCGGCCACGTAAATCCAATATATCTCCCTGGCTCGTCTTCTTTTCTTCCGCTCCCTGTCGTGTTATTATAAGGCATTGTAATGACAGTTTTCATTTAGAAAAAAGTTTCAGCTGAATGTGGAAGTCAAATTTGAGGTGAATTCTGACCAACCATTTTTTCCTAACTCCAGCTTTCTAAGCTTTGCATGGAAAATGTTCACGCACACCAGAATACACAACATATTGTGTAATTTGACATAGATTTTGTACAGTGCACGGTTCTCTTTCCTTAATTCTAATCTAATTTCCTTAATTCTAATCACATTAACCAAATGTTTGAAAAGTCCCACAAAACGAAACCCCGAAGTGTCATTTCTTGTCCTCCTGGTGTTAATAACGAAAATATGAACATTTCAGCGCGCCAACAGCGAAATGCGGAGCGGAATAAAAAAAGTTTTGTCCTCGTTGTCGTTTTTTCTCTTTATGTTTCGCTGTTGCCGCGTGTCACCGGTGTTTTATCAATGGACGAATAAGCGAACAAAAAATGCGCATGTGGAACAAAAACGTGAAGAAGACAGCGCGAAAAAGAAATAACGCCGGGAAGAGTGTGGCGCAACGGCAACGTGCCATCAGCGTTGTCGGAATTACGACGCTCGATCGCAGAGATCTGTGTGAATAGAATTGGTAATATGATTTTACGATGGACTTCATTTGGCGCGAGAGCCTTAATGAAACTTGCACAAAACAGCGAGAGCGCGGAACCGTCGAAAACGCGAAAGATATGCAACGATAATTGGAAAAGCCGTTGCTGCGGAAATGGTTTAGACTCGATATCGCAACTTAGCGGCGCCGGGCCGCAACGGGTTTCCAATTAGACATTAATTAAGGCGAAACATCGTTACCTCAATCGGGGATAGACGCGCGAAAGGTGCGTTCTGATCCTGCGCGTGCGCGCAGGATCAGAACGTCATGCGGACGTAATTTGATTCGCAGTATATCTGACTTACAATTGGATAACTGTGGTGTTCCGTGGTTATATCAAAAGGCCAGAGATGGGAAGCAAGCAAGCGTGACGCCGCGATGAAAGGCACCGTAATAGCTCGGAGCATCCGCGGCTCGAATTCGAATTTGCCATTTCTGCGATCACCGACTATTAATTTTGCCGGTTCGCGCTGAAACCGTGTACTTTCGCGCACGACGAAGAACGCACATCATGCGTGATCCGTTTGCAGTTTTAATGAGTGAAATGCGGAGCTTCGATCGTTGACGCGACGTTTCAGCTGGGAAACCAGTTCGAGGGAATCCAAACCTCGAATCCCGAGGTGGAGAAAAGGGTGTTTGAAGCAATTTGAAAAAGTGGAATGAATTAGGATTCTGCGAAATGGGGATTGGAGGAAATTGTTTGAGATTGGTGAAAGTCGACAGAAGTTGGGAATAGTATGAAAAGTATTTATTTTAGGGGAGAAATGAGACCCAATGATTGCAAGGAAAAAAGAAATCGGTAGGAGCAAACACGAAACGAGTAAAACAAATGAACTTTTGCTCGAATCAGCTAAACTGTGGACTTGTACTTGGCTTTTTCGATTATTTGTCTGTATTTCAGTTAAACGTTTATTTGAATTAGGCAAACTTTTATTCCTGTGAGTGTAGAGGAAAATGCAGTTACATTTAGATTAGGTACTGCTCTTTTAAAGTAGATGAGAGAGGAATATTTCGTGTTTTTTTAAATGGTTCGATGTAATGGATGAGAAAAAAAGGTGGGTTCGATAGGGAATGGACATTGGTATCTAACAGGTAATTTTAATCCGACGTAATTTTTTTATATTACATTATGAAGTGTTTTGTTATTTCGTATCATGGATTTTATGACGGAACAAATAAGCTAACAATCCGATTTTAACATTATTAATTTAATTTTCAATTATCGTATTAGAGCTTCTAGATACAAGAAAATAATCTTCAGGATTCAGTATCGTACAAACCTTTTTAAATTGAACTAATAGGATTATCAGATATTGAAACTTAGATTGCATTGTTATCGGAAGTAGAGTCTATAAATGCCCTTTATATTTTTCTTGATATGGTAAAATTGTTAATAGTTGATTCTGACGACGAACACCATAATAACTTAATAAAAACTTCAAAATCGAAAATCCAGTTTTTCCGTTTACACGATGAAAAAAACATGAAAAATTTACGAATAATTCATCATTCACCGTCCAGTCTTGCACGACATTAATAAATCATGGACAGTTCGTCAAGCATTCACAAATATACCATAATTTAAATCTATTGCTCAGTTCACTAAAAACTAATCTGATGTTATGTATACGTAAAGCGTGTGACAAGTTAATCTTGTAAAATTGAATTTACTTCAGATTGGTATTTGTTTACTTTTAGTTCTTAAAGTTTAGTTTTTTTCATATAAAATTAATGAAATAATAACTAAATAATTTTCCAGGTTAAAATTTCGTAAATATTGAAATATTAATATTATTTGGAATTCTGACTTTAGTAAACCGTCCATTAAAAAGTTCCAAACTGTTCACTTGAATTAAAAACACTGTTTTTAAATAATACTTTTTATTTTTCTCCGTGTAATACCTAACTAACCAAATTGCTTGACTTTATTATCCTTGTTGCAGCACATGAAACATCGTTTCGAAAAGAAATACAAAATTGTAGGAAGTTGTTGCGCATAACTCCTTTCACCGAATAATGGCTAATATAAATTAACATACGCGAATAAATGCCAGATTATTGATATTTTATATTTATGAACAACTGAATCGAACCACAAATATCATATACAAGCCCGATCGCCGTTCTATAAATTGTAAAAGATATTAATCGATCAACTGCAATAAAACCGGCGATATCGACTTGCGCCAATGATATACGCGACGGCCATCTTACTTTCCTATCTCCCAAGTACCGAGTCATAATTACAGATATTGAAAAACAATATATTGCTTTGGCTTCTGTTCGCATAAAACAAAACCGAAGACGCATTATCCGAGCGCCATTGCGGTTAGCAAATAAAAATATGCTGTCAATTAGAATTCCTTGGGTGTTTCACTTTCGGTGGCCACAGCGCGATATCATTTCCGAAGTCGTTTGTCTTAAAAATTTCGTATCCGTTCATAAGTCCTTCAGTTTTACAAACAAACTACGGAGTTTGTTTCATACTGAAGATAAATCGGCGAAGTTTTAACGACGAGTATTAGGAGATATTTTTGTAACCTTGCTGCTTTCGTATAATAGAACCAATTCATCACGCGTTATATAATCCAGTTACGCCCGCTGGCGTGCATTAACTATTATCGATATCGATTCCTCTTTTAAATAACAATCTCCATACGAATTTGTACATCGCGGTTCAAAGTTTTTTAATCAGATTTTTTATATCAATGAAACTCGCGAAACATGGACTTTTGCAGCAAAATGACATTGGTCGAGGAAGAATGTTTTTATTGAAAACAGTCGTTTCGGCATGTTTCGCTGCGAAATTAAAGTTAATTTTCCGGGCGTCACTAATCTCCGATCAGATCGACCGCGGAAGATATAAAAGCGCGCGCGGCGAATTAAACCCCCGAAATATAAATTATCGAGCCGACCTTGTCAAAAACTTGGAGAAGACGCTCCTTTCCCACAGAAACAGTCAATGAATAGTCGCAATTTATACCGCCAAGCAGAACGATATATTTGCGCAAGAAAGGGTTGAACGAGATGAGTGTTCTACCTGGCGGCCTGTATTTCATGGTTCACATCCCGTGTAATGAACGTCCAAGTTCGAGTGATTTGTGTTTTGTTTCGTCTGTCCCTCGGAGATCGCGATTAACTGTAGTTTCCTAGTATTTTCCGACGATTTCCATAATAAGATCAGCAAGAAATCGTTCAAAAGTGAAGCTAAGTCTATTTAACTGCAGTTTCGGTCAGAAAAACTAAATTGTGCACAAAAAGGGGATGAAGGTCTTTATACAATAAGAATTCTGGTTCTTTATTTTAAACTACGGCATAGTAGATCAACAATTTTTATTTATATCGATCAAAACAAAAAAACAATGAATTATCCATTTATGCACTACAAAATTGTACTGCGGAAGCAATTGTACAGGCAGTTAGGACCTGCCTTAGGGGGTGTAACCCAAATGGCTAAAATCCGTAATTTCCATACGAATGACTTGATATTTCGATATTTTGTTCCTTCTTACTCTATATAAGAAAGAAATTAGGAGAAATCCCGAAAAACATTTTTTTCTCCTCTTTATTTAATAAAAAAGGGCACTTGTGGCCCTATTTGTGGCAATAAGATAGTTATATCATGTATAAAATGTTCCATCATTTGGGGGCAAGTCAGTCAAACTGCAAACTAAGCATCGAGGGTTCAATTCTCGTCCCAGTCATTGTATTTTTTTCGGCACATTGGAAGCCTGATCAGATATCCACATCGATTATAGGGCTGGTGCAAATAAATAAATGCCGTTGTCTTTACTTTAACGTTTTCTTAATATTAATTTTTCCTAACCGACCAACCCTTACTCTCTCCCTTAGAGAACAATCGGCGCAACGAATAACAATCGTCGCGATTTTTCGTGTTTCGAAAATGAAATACGTCCGAGCGACTCCCGTCCGCATAAATATGTATCCCGGGCCGAATAATTGGTACTTTTATTTGCCCCACGGGAGTACCTGTGCGCCGACGAAACGGCATTGAAGTCAGGCGATTCCGTCGGGTCGGAGCCTTGCCTCGTTAGCGGTTCAAAGTACAACGGCACGCGGCTCATAAAGCGACGTGAAATGATTGTCCCTCTGTCGAGCGGAGCTAAGAACGGTCACCGACGAAAAAAGGGGACGAAATATGAAAGGGAAAAAATCAGCGGGCGTTGCCGCGCGCGAGCCCGAATTGATTCGAGCGCGAATGCCGTCGTTTGCCAACTTTGCGCCGCCAATTTTGTCGACCTCGTGGCCATTAAGGTGCGCGAATGTATAATTGCGAAAGAAAAGATCGCGCGCGCAAAAACGCGTCACAAGGCTCCGAAACTTTATTTTCACGGGTGATTGCGAATCGGCGCCGACGAGCGCGCCATCTGGAGTGGCGTTTCGGGGAAATAGGGCGCGGCTGTTTGCCTAATGTGGTTAATATTTCAGCGGAATTTGGCCCGTAAGAATTGTCGTGCCGTATTTTTTTCTGCCGCAGAATAAGCGGCGGTACTTTGAAAGCGCGATTGTTTGACACGAATGTTTGTCGAAGACTTCGGCTGCTGCGAAAATATTCCGTCTTATTGCGCCGCGCAAACAAGCGAACTTCGCTTTGCGGATTTCGTCGGCGAATTGTGCGGCCGCTCCGAAACTTCGCCGGGACACGCGCATCGAGAGGATGATCCGAGATAAATGTACTTTGGCCAACGTCGCCCGCTGTCTTTTATCATGGAGTACAATGTTCGGGCGAGTTCGGGTGTTTTTACTTTTTCGGCGCACGGTTTTTTGTCTGTTTGCGCGGCAATATAAATAGGGGACAATCGAGGCTCTGGGATGGGGCACCGCGAAAAAAGTTTTGTTTCAAACTGACGATGTGCATTTGCTAACTCGCGGTGTCCAAAAGAGGCGAGGCATTATTCAAATGTGAGCGTGAATGCGGCTGGGGACAACGAATTGATCATGCTTGATAATAATGGAGAAAATGTTGTTTTTGTAGGAAGTGGCAGTCGTGTGCGAAAGGAAAAGCGCTTTGCTCTAAAAGACTCATTTTGCTGTACAGTGGTTTCCTTTTTCGAGGAAAAGGATTTTCATTTTGAATGAGGGTGTTTTATTATTGAGAAGAATTCCGGAAAGAGGTGCAAAATCAAATGATTTTTAGAGAGAATCACATTATGTAAAGAAAACGGTCGTAGGCAAAAGGCAAACCATATTGTATTTGAATAAGTTGATGGAATAATTTATTAAGGTATTTATAATAATAAACCACAGAGTCAGGTTTAATTGTTGTTTATTTTAATTAATAGAGCAATTTTACGAATTTTATGAGTGGTTTGAAATCAATGCATTCATTTGAAATGTATTACAAATTTCTTTTCTAAAATTTGATATTTTTAGTATACATTGAAACGTATGAATGAAGTTTTCATTTAATTATATTCTTTTGATTATGTGATAAATGTGTAGTAAAAAAATATGATTTTTAGTAAATAATAAAATTGTATATATATGACTTAAAAAATATTAAATACGCTTTCTAAAGTAATATTCAGAAAATCTCGACCATATTCTTTTACATACAATGTTGCGTTCCATTACTAACATGAATGTATTGTAAAGAGAAAAATTGAAATAACAAATTAAACGAACGAACAAAAATTGACGTATGACTGAATAAAACGTCAATGTTACTAAAGATATTGAATAGTGTAAATTCAATACAATACCGTAAAATATTTACATTATTGAAAAGATAAAAAGAATGTTATAATTATAACGAGAAAATGTTAAGAGACGTTGAATATTTTCCTTTTTACACTTCATTTCATATTCGTCCGATATACTTAACGAAGAAATGGAATTGTGAAAATCAGGTGTTAAGAATAATATTTCTTCCAGTTTTAAACAATCAGAAAAACTGTATTAATGAAATAAAACTATACAATCTTTAATACAGTTTAAACAATAGGAAAATTTTTAACAGTTTAGGCTCTCTTAAGATTCCCGCAATGTATAGTTTTTTATAATGCTCTTAAATTTGACTTAAATTTCTATAAAACAATGACTTAAAAATATTTTTTCGCAAAAATATTTTCAACTTTCATTTGCTTTAGTACTTTTGGCATTTGCTTCAGTATTTTTTGGTACTAAAGCAAGTGATTGGTTATCGAATAATAATATATAGTGAAATAAGTGCGGAAAATTGTCGATTCTAGACCCTATTAAAAATGTCATATTCATACGTATAAAAACATACAAATACGGTGACAATACCCGCATAGACCAATATGTTCTTGGCTGGCTATTGCCACCGTTTTTGTATAAATCAATATGAATTAATATGTTCAATATGTAATTTCTAATAGGGATGTGATTATAGCCCATGTGTAATTGTATATACTTTTAGGGAAGTCTAATTGTAATACCGTGTAATGTCGTACAAAAGTCAGTCCTAATGGTTCCTAGACGGCTTTTGTAAGTATTTCTATGGGCCTGATGTATGATGGTATTGTTTAACCGGGAGAGTTTCAAGAAATTGCTGACATGGGGGTGAGGAGGAATTGGTTTTTGGGTCTTGTTGACTGGAGGTGTAAACACAATTCCAGACACACCAAAACCAGGAGAGACTGATGAAAATCTAGCGGAATCACACGGGCAGAGAAAATGCCATTCAACGAATAACAATCTTGTACTAGAACTAAGAACAGTGACCTCTGTTGAGACAAAAGCTAATTGCTTTTGGATTGGTTGAGACAAAAGCTAAATCCTTTTAGACTGGTTGAGACAAAAGATAATTGTTTTTGGTACAACATAATGGGTTCGAAAACAAGCTCGTAGTAGCGCGAGCAATGCTGGAACATCAGCAGTTCCCTAACGGAACAGCGATACGAAATCGACATCGAATCATCATCGATATCGATTGCGGAGACATTGATTCGACGTTGAATCAATGTAGTAATGTCCCATCAGTCGACATCGAATCGACGTCAATGCCGTCGCAGTGGTCCCAATTGTCAAAAACCTGACCAAAAGTCGAAAAAAAAATTTCACTCAAAATAGAGAAAAGCTGTGAAAATAAATACATGTGACCCTTCCGCACGTTATATTGATCAACAGACAGAATAATGTTCATTTATTTCTGCTGGCGCACTTAGCCAAGCGCGATAATACTAAAAAGACCTTCCTGAAAAAATATGTAAACTAGACAAATACTCGCCTGACCATTTCATTACCAGTGCATCACCTATTGCTTTATTCATCATGATGGAAAGCAATATTTCAAGTTCGTTCAGTACGTATCTACCAGATATTTTGATTTTTTGAAGTAAAGATTCAAAAGTAAAAATAAAAAATGTCTTATGAGATAGTAAGTTTGTGACGTAATTTTTGAGAAGATTTGAGTGTCCGGAACTCGAGACTGTTTCTTAGCTGCCTTTATTTGCCTATTCTCCAGTTATAGCTTTTTTAATGCAAGGAAACATTTCTGTTCAAACGAGATTAACGATATCACTGACGAATCATTTGATTCTGATACATCTGAATAATAACGTTTGTTAGTTTGTTGTTTTTTTATTAAAATGCATCTGAACTCACTTACTCATTTTTATTTTTCTCGACCGTGGCATTTCCTTCTAGTAACCTCTACCCTGATAGAACATATATTGCATATACATCTAATATATTTATAATATATGTATTGAAACCTCCTGATTTTGGTACTTAATGTAATTAATTTATTTATATAATTTTATATTATATCATTAAATATCATTCATACTCTGCAATACCTCGTATATTATCTACGCAGTGAACAGCATGGCACGGCTTAGGTTTGAGCG
>JABFPB010007094.1:0-11358 GCA_022817645.1 Ceratoteleas bidentatus | reverse complement strand
GTTGATTTTTCAAGATTGACACCAAAATATTTCACACTTCACCCCTAAAAGTTTCACTCCTGAGATTTTTAACAGTGTATACTGACTATGATATTGATGAGATGCGATAAGATTTTGACGCTCGCGGGTTTATTGAGTATATATCAACCGGTATAGTAGTAATAATCGCAAACGGTGTTTATATCTGCAGAACGGTATATGGTTTTAAATTTAGGATCTACTAATGCGTGATGAGTTTTCACAGTTTTAATGAACATTCCGCGCGTCAACGTAAACACAGCGGTACGTCGCATGGTTTATGATGGTTTGCAAACATCACGAACGTGCTTTTACGCTGTCATTATATTAAGTGAAAACAAGAAAACATCTGTGCAATTTGGAAAACGTATACAAATATTTTCAAATATAATCAGAAAAGTGTATCGCATTGCATAATGTTATCAACGAACAAATTTTTAAACATTTATACACTTCCCGCTCATATACGCCCGCCCAACCTCAACATTTCTTGAATTTTATTACAATATAGTGAATTTACACGCGGCATGATCCCGGTTATTGCGTTGCCACGGAAAAGTGAGATATTTTCTCAGAAGCAATTCGAAATAAAGTTCGGGAGGGGACTTTTTGTCTGCTTTTATTTTTATAGACAAAAGAACTGTTAAATTCAAGGCGCGTAAAAATGCACCCTTTTATATAGAGAATAATCTTATATATCTATACAAGTCATGAAATATCAACGTAAAATGTGTCCCCAAATTGAAAGTCGTAATGGTGGACCGTAAGCTTTTTACGACGAGAAAGAAATTAACGAAGGATTTGAGCCAGGACTTTGACGCTTCGCTAATGTACGTACTGTTTCCTTGTGATAAGATATTATTTGCTACGCAACGAGCGAAGTTGGTGCAGGCGACGCGGTATAATTCTTCCAATAGATTACGTCGGCCAAGGTTTTGAAAATCAGAACTTGAGATGAAATTCCCGCGAAACGGCAGGTGGCCGATAATGTCACCGAAAGAGCTCGTTCAAGTTCGCCTCTTATGATAATGCGACCAACGCTGATGTCACCGGATGTAAATCGACCGAGCTATTCGGCACATGCCAATATTGAAGGAAAGTACACCGGAGGCTGCGTCCAAACTTCGACGCATCCTACGGTGCCGCGCCAAATCGCGACAACTTCTTCGGATACATTTTCGTCGCTCGCTGGTCGTCTCTGACTGGCCTGAACCAGATTACTTTTGAAGAAATTCACATTTTCGGTCGGTGATCCGTTCCTCGCAATTACGAACGTGTTTCAAAGTAGCGGAGAACACAAAAAAGAAACGATACGCGGAAAGCGTCTCTTAGTTCTAAGATTTCCCGTGCAGAAGTAAAACGTATTGTTTCCAGATTGCAGGATTTACGTTAATGAAACAAAGAGGAGTGTCGGACCGTCGAAACGAGAGGATCAAAATAGCCACCGCCGCGGAGATTAAAACCGGCAATTTTCGTACAGTTGAATCCGCCGGGGCTGGAAACCAAAGACCAGTCGCATTTAATCGCCAAGACAACGGCGATCCAATCGTCAAAACTCCTGGTGATTCTATTTGCCAGGCACACGGGTTTTATATCAGCCTTTTTGCAATGCCCCATTATAATTGTTTACGTCTTTGTTGATTTGTTCGCCCTCTTCCATTCTTTCTCTTATTTATGTTCCAAAGTGACTCTTGAACTCTTTCGCCTTTAATACTATTCCCTCAGCGCCCTTAAATCGTTTCAAGCTCATTTTCGTTGTCTTTCGGCATCAAGTCACTCCCTCTCGCGGCGCCGCCGCATTACACGCTGCTCCCGACCACTCACCTTTATTAAAAAGTCAGTACGATGTTTCGCCGTTTTAATAAACCTGAGTGTCTTTTAATTCGATGTTTTAGCAGTACAATGAACGCTAACGTCACCGCTGCCTTAGAACACGCGACTGGCTCTTTTTTACGAATCGCTGCGACGGCTATCGCCGATCGAGCGCTTTGAGTATCATTCAGACGTTTCGCTGAGCATGCGAGCCAACTCTGGCTCCTAATCGTCGTGAATGTTTAACGACCTTAATGACAACTTAATCTTCTTACACGGCAGAATTTATGCAACGTATCAAGCGCGCATATCTCCGACGGTATTTCGTATTTGCTCAATTAACTCCTCGTAGCGCGCGGATTAAATTAGTCTTGATAGTGGCGATTCGTGGAAAACGCGAGGCGTTTGAGTTTCACAGTATCTGCAACCGTTTGGATCCCGCAAATGGCTCTTGGGCATCGTTTTCATTCGCGATATCTGGCACAAATAAACCACTTCTTGTTTCCTCTCGCTAAAAAAAGAACTATGTATACACTGATAGGGAACATGAAAAGGTATATTGAAAAGTGTTGAAATTCTCTTAATACGATTAAGAGAATTTCGTTATACTAAGACAAATATACTGAGTAAGTAATGATTATTAACTTACGGACAGTGTTTACTGTGTAGATTATTCTGTATGTAAGGAAATGCTAAAATCAGATTATATTTGAAGAGTTTAATGTTTAAGGATGTTCGATAGATCTTCGTTTTTTGTCAATCTATGATTACTCCGGGACGTATAGTTGTAAAATATCGCCGATGGAGTTCTCGCATGATATACATCCGAGGCATTTCCCAGTTTGCTCTGAATGTTTCTTTAGTAGCAGATTCATTTATTTAAAAGTGTATTATCGTTATACAAATGTAAATAACAAAATTGTTAAAGCAAATTCTCTTTTTTCGTGGGAATTAAGTCGCATTGTCATTGCTACACGTTACCCAACTTTAAATGCACGCGAATGTAATTAGACATTTTACTACTAGACAAAGTGATTTCGCTCAAATTATCGCCCAACTAGCTCAAATTAGCACGTCGACAGAAAGCTGACCGAAAAACCGTTTTTGCGGACTTTTCGCCTGTTGCTTCCGCAGATTCGCAGGTATTCGAGGAATAAGCGCTCTAGCAATTCCTCACACACAAAGTTCGATGAAACGCTCGCGGTTTGCATTTCATTATACAAACTTTCTGGGAATCATTATACTACGGATGGAAAATAGCGCGACGCCATTGATCGGCAAAAAGTTATTACAACGCAAAACCGCGCTCAGTCGTGTCGGTGATTTTTCCGAGCTGCAAATAAATAATCGCAAATAAATAATAACCAGTCCCCGGTTGCAGGCCATTGTAGTGCATGCCTTCGACGAACACACGGGAAATCAGTGCCTTTGGGCGAACTGCAATATAATCCCTGCGATGCGAGATCGAGTTGAATTTTAAACTGCTCGTAAGAGGTTGTCGTTGACAAAAGCGCGCGCCGTTCAATGAGCCGACGTGGCTCACATCAAAACTAGCGGAATTACTTGCGCGATTGGCTCGTCGGCCATTTCCATGCTAATGCCACGCGGAAAATCAATTTATTGTAACGGTAGACTGACGTTCGCCGCTGCGAACAAATTCGGTTACTGGCTTCATAAAAGTTACAAAATTTGCCCGGTGCGCAACGATGGCTTTGGCGGCGGATTTCTGCAGTTAGCGACAACCTACTTCTAGAACAATTTCTTTTCGCAAAATCATTCCGCGCTAAAATAAAATTCCAGTGTATTCTGTTAGTTACACACGGCCAAAACAACGCCCCGATATTTCACACAACAACTTTTTTCTTGAAATGAATCATTTTCACATCCTGAATTTCGCCACGGAACTGCCCGACCTCGCGTATTCTCAGTTTTAATTAAAACGTTACCGTAGAATTGAACGCAAAACTTCGATGCTCAGTTTTCGATAATTACACCTGGCCCGTGGATTCGCGTTGTCGCCCGCGAAATCAGGTAGAGTTGAAAGAGTGTATTCATATCACAATGAGCCGGCGCGCTATTTTGCGCGCAGTGAAAGGATCCGTTTGCCGACGTCAACACGCCGCTGGATGTTTAACTGAATACCATGACAACAATGCCATCACGGCAGCGTGATAGATCATGTGACAACAGACGTGTCACTCTGCC
Organism: Ceratoteleas bidentatus; assembly: GCA_022817645.1. Taxonomy (NCBI): domain Eukaryota; kingdom Metazoa; phylum Arthropoda; class Insecta; order Hymenoptera; family Scelionidae; genus Ceratoteleas; species Ceratoteleas bidentatus. The sequence goes on along the minus strand of JABFPB010007094.1, from coordinate 7,323 downwards.
ATCAATGAGTTTTCGTTGGATTCTGTTTCCCTTTCTCTTTGCTCTGCCGTTCGGCACACGGCGTGTAACATTTTGTGAACAAACTTCCACTTAATTAACGCGTTGCGTCGTTTAAAGTTGTGGAAGGCGACGTTATTTATGCCACTAATAGACCATTATCCCGGTTTCGTACGAGTGCCCGTAATTACGTGGTCGGACAGCTCGGAACAACTGACTCGTCCGACAAGTCCGGGCCGATGCATTTTAGCCGGATCAGATGTCATCTGGAAATTCAGCCTCTTTGGCGAGAAGCGCTGACGTACAGTCGAAAAATAAGCGAGCTTGGTTTCGAAGGCATTTGCAAGAAATTAGGCGATCCATTGTGGTTCGTCGAAAAGGCGCAAATTGTGTCGCGAGAAACAGTGGAGCGGAGTGGTAGTAGTTAAAGGCACGTTTAGTCAGACGCGAAATTGGCGCCGATTGTTTCGTATGGGAGAAATAATGATCCGCTTTCGGAATGGCGTACCGGAAGTCGATTATTCTTGGACGGAGAAATGAAACTATGATATATTAGTGAGGTTTACTAATGATTGCGTTGTTTCTTTGTGTTTCAGGTAAGACGAATTTTGAGAGCAGACGGTTAGCTATGCGTGAGTACAGTGAATTGGTCACTACTGTGGCACAGTCTACTGCTATAACTGCATATGAATCGTTAAACGGTTTACTAATCAAACAAAACTGTTATTGAAAAATTGAACATTGTTATTTTTCTATGTATAATCAGTCCAGTTTTCAAGCCAGGGGATTCGCAGAAGAGAAATTACCGCGTGAATAAAATTGTAATGTTTGCACGACATTGACTGAGCTCATTTTACACTTTTACGCTTAGAATTTTTCGTAGAATTTTTCATTGAACATTGGTATTACTTGTTAGAAACTAATTATAATAGAACCCGTATTCCGACAACCGCTCTTTTTAACTGAAACCATTTTCTCTTTTAACTTTAAAGGTACGATTCTTTTTATATAAAACTATCGTTCTTTTGAATTCGAATTCTTTTTGTGTAAAAAGAATATTTTCCTAAGTAAAGAAACTGTACTACGGAACCGTCGTAAAAGTAGCTCCTTCATAAGAATCCTACTTGAACAGTTTTTCACACTACACTGCTGAGGGTCGCGCAAAGACCTTTTCACAGCAAAGGGAATTTTCCGTTCTCAGCGGCAAATAATTTTAACGATTGGATGACCGTCGAGGTTTAACTATTAACCGCGTGATTTCGAGCCGACGCATTACCTCCGAAGGACCCTCGAAATGTTGCGCGGACTTTTGGGAAGATAAAGCAGACGCAATGGCCGAGGTACTTTATCACCATTAATGGATACTAGCGAGCAACAGAAGAAACTCGTATAAGATAGCGGAATAAAGAATTATATGAAGTCGAGGAAACGGGACTAAAACAAGGCGCGGTCTGACGTAGTATTAAATGGTACGAGCCGCGGCGCGCCAACCTTGGCCTTCCGACGAAAGTGGTTGTGCTTTTTTTTACCCTTTCTCTGTCCATGTTTCATAGCCCGGTGTTTGCAATAAATTACTCAACTCCATTGAACATAATAGAAAATTCGATTTATGTACCAAAGTAGCCGGGCTTCGTCGGGAGTTTAAAACAACGTAATGCGATACGGCACGCGAATCTGAGCTGGTTTTATTTTTATATTTATATTCGCAATAATATCATCTACGAGTTAAAGCGAAACTTTTCGTTTCAATTGGAAGAACATGTCGTCAACGATGCGTGCGTGAGTAACATTATTCGCAAAATAAATGACGTTTATGCACTAGCAACAATAATCGTTGAACACTATTTTGTTACGATAAGAAAAATGGATTTCCACTTTGATCGTGGTGATAAATTATTATTGTGATAAGTAATGTAGTTTTGTATTAAAATAATTTCACGGAAAAAATACCGCGAGCCTATGAAATTGTTTGAAAAATAAATCACTTTTGTTGGAATTCGACGAGACCGGGGAGAAGGAAAAATTAATGGAAAGCCAATTTTCATACGCATTGTACGAACGTGCGGTGGAAATTGATATTTTATCTGACTTTTCAAACGATTTCGGTCCGTTGTTCGATGAATTCATTTGAAGTGTACTTATTCGTCCACATTGAACCATCAAAACGAAGTCAAACTTGACACTGTTAAGATTCCACTACTCAAATTCTCGCGGTCCGAATCCGTAATTCGAAGTCGCATAAAACCGTCGTAAAACCGTCAAAAACATTCGGTTTCTTCCTCCAAATTCCCCACCTTCCGAATGCAATCCTAACAATCCCTTCACTCTCCAAAACATTTCCGCAAAAATGTCCATTGAAAGCTGACGTCCCAGCCGATTGTCGCAGCGGCAAAAATCCAATCGTGTCGCGCGAATTCAATATTGCCACAATCATACGGTGTTAATGGAGAACAAATTTTCGGATAGACACACCGACGGGTGATGCGCGTCGCACACAAACTTGCCGCCGCCCGCGCCCTCCCCCTGACAGGCATCCACACACATACACATCCACATACATACAGATTAGGTTGCGGGTAGTGGGTGGCTGGCTCGGCGCCTGTGGGGGTAGATCTTGCGCGTTGCTCCTAGTTGAAATAGCAGCATCCCTCGCTTCCGCCAAATTCAGCGTCAGTCACTCGCGCGATCCGCGACCCGCAGCGCTCAGCGAGCGTGCCGTCTTTCTCCAATTGCGGCGTCGCACGTTTTTCCTCCAAACCGTTTTTGTACCCGAATTTTCATATAGACAACGCGATCCCCCACATCATACCAAACTCGACCAAGGTTATCCAGCAAGTTGTGCACCCTCAATCAATATCGTGGCAGAGTTCGATGCGGAATGTACGTCGACCCAGTGAAGCGCAATCGGCGAACGTGAACACGGCGTGATTCGCAACGGTGATGTCGGGCCGGATGGTCTGCAACGTTGACACCACGTAGATCGCGTGGTCTCAACACAAGTGTGCGGATCGTGAGTGGCATTGCCGGTCAGTTTGTATGGAGTCAATTGTTTCCGCGCGACGCCCAAGGTTATCACGCTGGAGTGCCAATGCAGATCACGCGTGGTGCCCGTCTTCGCGGAGATGGGCTTTAACGAGAAAAAGCTGCGGAGGTTACGGAGATCGCGGCTCTTCGGCCGCGCGAAAGTTTACTTCACAGTGCGCTGGCCGCAGCTGGTGGGTGCTTTTCAGAATCTTTGTTGTTCTTGGCTGATTGAATTTTTGGGCGCTTATTTTGGATGAGTAGAGTTCGCAGACCAATAAGTTCGTCGTTGCTCGGTACTGGGGTTAGAGGTTGGATTAAGTTTTTTAATGTCGAATGAGTTTTTCATAAAAAATCTCGATGTGGGACGTTGGCAACGATTCAATTGTTGGCGATTGGTTTGAGATATTTGATGGTAATGAAATAAAAGAAGAGATTGAAGAAACTTCCACTGGAAAGTATAAAACACTTTCGTACAACTTGTCAAGGTATATCTGTATTCATCCGGCTGGGGTTCCAATTTTATGAGTTATGACTTGTTTTTGCAGTGTTTGAACATTCCGTTAAACACATTATAAATTAATAACGGAAAAGTTATTTCAGCGAAAGTTTCATGTAACATAAAACTTATTTAATGCGATATTTTAGTTGTTAAACGTGTCATTTGAAACGGTGGCATTCAGTTCAACATTACACAGAAAATTAAGCAATTTCGTCGTTTATTACGTGCGAAATTATTTTAGAATCTTTTTATATCATGTGAGTATTTGACTACATAAGTAACTTAATCCTTAATTTCTCCCTACATACTAGTTCATGTGATAATAAGAGTTCTCGAGATCATCCTTGACGACATGATTAATTCGGGAAAATCTAATATAATGACTGAATAATTGAGAAGGGGCGAGCAAAAACCGACTGAAATCGGGGGAAATGTTTGCATGTAATTATGTCTAATCTAAATGAGAATATTACTTCAGATGCTGGAATTAATGAATTTGATAATCCGGAAACCAATTTTTGAGATGTCCCATTCTTCTATAATTTTGCTGAGCTAAATATTGTAACCAAACAGTCTCTTAACAAATACATTAGGCAAACAATTTATGTATATATTTATAAATCGATGTTCGATTTACAATATAAACTTTTCAAAACAAATTTTATTTTGGATTGTAGTAATGTTAACTGCAACTAACAGCTATCTACATCATGAAATTCAAAATTGTTCTTAAAATCAATAATGTTACAACTATATGGAACAATTGGAAAGTACCTGATGGAGAAATACTAATTCCTGAAAACGTCGCCTTTTATTTTTATTACCTAGCCTCGATAATTTTACCTATCAAGAGAAGGCTTTACCGACTTTAGTGTAAATGTTTTGCACAAAAAAATAAATTTCACACTTGCTAAAATACTTTGATGATATACTTTTCCTTGTTCATCGTCTGTTAATCGTCTTTATTACGAAATTAAGGTCATATTTGCACAGTTTACAACATACTCCCATTTGTTCTGAACCACGGTGTTCTCCTGAAAACAACAATTATGTTACAATGTTTATATAAATAAAAAAGGACACAATAGTAACGTAGACATTTAAAATGACTTCGTCCTCCTTATACATTTAAAGAAATGGACTAATGATAGTCGGTAATAATAATTTAAATGCCCGTGGATAAAACAACAATAATCATAAAATGATTACGGAGAAACGCTACTTGGATTAAGTTCTTGACAAATGAAAATAACTTAATCAGCTAAAAGAGGAATTAAGTTCAGTAGGAATAATGTATAAGATTGCTTTCGAGATACCAAAGCATTACACGAAAACATTAAATATACATAAAAAGTACGGAACGTTTGAAGCACCATTTATCACGATTCCGCTATGCACAAAATTCTTGCACAACAGTTTTCTCCATTTCCCTTCATTTTGTATCTGCGTAAAAAGGTTTTTAGATTCACAAAATCGAAAATAAATCCACAAAATGGTTCAAAAATTGTTATGCTAACATACTATTCTCATATTACATTTCCCTTCTCACCGCGATTCGCAATGTAAACTATTGATTTCCGAATCGCCAATCATAACCGGATCCAGTCTTTTTTTCAAATCGCGAGAAAGATTTGCGAAAAGTTGGTGGCGCGTAATCGCGCAAGGCAGCGCGCGTCTCAAATCATAAATCCTGCGGGAGCGACTCGGGCTCGCCGGCAGGAAGAGCGGCGGATACTTGCGTTACAATGAAAGTCAGTCTGTTATAATGGATCTCATTACTTTTATCGCCGAGACGTACATCCGAACGCCCGACCCCCGCGTACTGCAAATTACCCGCTTCCGGGTACGGCTCGCGCCAATCTACATGCAAAAGTACCTCGGGCCCCGTCGGCTTTTACTGCCACGTAAATATATCAGTCGTCGCGAGCCCTAAAGACACTCCGCGCGCAACTTCGCAAGATTTGTGACGCGGAAAAATGGCCGCGTCGGAATATTAGCGAGGAATGATGCGCGCTCGGGCTTAGTCAAAGTAGGATATTGAGACGAATGGTGGAATTTGTTCCGCCGCCGGGGTTCCTGTGAAAGAGTAAACACAGACAAATTAGATTAGACGACTGTGCCGGCGGAATGAATGGCCTTAAGACGCCGGAGGCGTCGCGGCTTAATCTGTCCACGAAGTTCGATCCGCGCCGTAAGCTCTCGAGCACACTTGTTCTTCGAATGAAGTTCGGGCGCTAACAATCCGCAGAGCCCGGCCGCGGGATTTCCAGTTTGAGCACAAGAAATCGCGACTGCAGTTGGACGAAGTGGAGCCGGGTAGTGGGTGGTCAATTGCTTTCTCTGTTGGAGGATTTTTTACCATTTATAAGACTAGAAGAGAATTTCATTGAATAAAAGAAGATGGTTTACCAAAATATGATATCCCCTGGAAATAAAAGACATCTTATACATGACTTGATTTAGTGGGACTCGGAGGATCTGTTAGAATGGTTGTCGTTAGCCTACAAGCTTTAATTATAATATAATCACTATTTTAATGTTCATATACTAACAGAATGTATTTAAATTGATTTAAAAATTCAAAGAACATTCGATTATTTGCTTCATTTTGTTTGAATAGTTAAACAGAAATGTTTGTTTGTGGGTTAAAGCTGTTTTCAGTAATTTTGCTATATTACACCGATGGAAATAAATTATCGCATTCCAAGCATTTGACTAAAGTACGGCGATCCCTTTTCGATCCCGCTTCTCCCTGAAATGGAGTGTTTTTACTGTAAAATGTCTGCTGTTAAAAAAACTTGTGCAGTGTTAAAAAATCGTAGATTTATCTGAGTATTAGCTGAAACTACTTTTTGCACACAGGACTTCACCTAACCGTTATTGCCAAATCATTTTTATTTTTAAGTTTCACTAATTTCTACAGTTCAATGTCTTCAAATTACAGTACATTGTTTTTGATTTTGTGAAAAGTAACACATTTCCAGAGAACGTGGTATCCAAGGTACTTGGCGTAACTGTAAACCTTCCTAAATAATGCATATCAAAATAAACTCAAAATTATTTTAAATTTATGGCCGGGTGAAAAACAATTTCACCCGGCCCAAGCTTCATTTTGAATAAAAATAGAAAGTAATCAGGTTAACGAAAAAGATAATATCGGTTACATGCAGCAAACAATAATAGTAGTTTAAACGACGAAGACATAATACAAGAATTTCAATTTCGTGCATTGTTATGTTCAATAAATCATCTAATGAACTATGCAGGTGAACCAACCTATAACAACATTCTGGAAATATTTGTTTGTGATGTGCAATATCGTGATTAAGCGATAAAAATGTAATTTTACCGATGGCATTGAAAAATATTGTGTTATCGTCCGCGCAAGCCTATTATACGCAATACATTTTAGCTTCGCAGAGTTTATTACGTTATTGCTGCGGTTAATTGATAAATGTAATTCAAGACAATTTTCTCTATAATTGAATAAAACGCAGCCTAACGGTTCGGACCCGTTCGTTTCCCAGAATCGATTCTATTAAAATCAGCAATAAATAAAGCAAGCGACTATGCTAAATAAGTAATCATTGACAATATTTCGAGCTCCGGATGTATCGTCTTTAATAATGTAACGTGTCATATCAGTTAATCTCTGGAAAAAAACTCTCTACAAATAAAAATAATTAGTTTCGTAAAATACATTGAAAAAACGAAATGACTACGGTACCCAGGAAGATATGTACGGTCGTATTGACGTCGGATCAACGTCGTTAGACGGTATACGACGTTAGCGAACGACGTCG
>JABFPB010007093.1:0-11359 GCA_022817645.1 Ceratoteleas bidentatus | reverse complement strand
TTTGAAACTTTAAACTCAGATATCTCGAAAACATGAATAAGTGACTTAACTGGTTTTTGCGGGAATCCACAGATATTGTAAGTAAAACTAGAGATTTTCAATCATTGTGGTTATTGGATTGCAAAAGACAAAGCTAACCTGCTCCACATTCCTCCACATTCTAAAAAAACAAAATGTTTTTTTAAAGTCAGTTTCTACTTGGGATGCAATGAGTTAGGTTATTCCGAAATGATTTTCAATGTATTAACTTACCGATCAGTATAGAATTTTGTGGTTATAGGAGAATCAGATACACTGGGAAAAATAAACCACTAATATAGCGCTGTTTGACCACTGGGGCAGTTTTTGTCAACAATACTAAGAGCCAACCCTGGTATTGTGTTGATGGTATCCGCGTTGTGAGTTCCCACACATTCCCAAACGAAACAAGGCTTTTGGGAATTAATGGGAAATTGGCATCGAAATGTCCAAAATGTATTACAAAAATTCGTAGAACATATACGGAATTTCTCAAATTTTTATTTTTTCAACTGTAATCGAAAAGTTTATTTACAAATTTCCCAAATCAATTACAAAATTCCGTAAGTGAATTTTTTTCCCGAAAAAAGATCGAAGACCACTCGGTCACGAAGCTTTCTTGTATACACTAAATACAAAGTTTATTGCCACTGGAAAATCCGAATCGGTCGCTAACTGAATGTCAACAAAGTTTTTATTTAGTGTATACAAGAAAGCTTCATGGCCGAGTGGTCAAAGATCAAGTCTTCGGAAACGTAAGATTCCGAGTTCGATTCCTCTTTCGGAAAAAAATTTTTCTATTAAAAAATTCATTTACGTAATACATGCTGGAAATTTCGGTGACAAATTTTCCATTATTTCCCAAAAGCCTTGTTTCGTTTGGTAATCTGTGGGAACTCACAATACGGGTACAGTATGGGGACCAACAGTTACTGAAATATACTGCTTCAATCTAGTTTCTATAGTGATTTAGTATGTTTTCAACGCTGAAGTAGTATTTTTTTGTATTGGTCAACAATGCGAAATCAGCGTTGGATTCAATACTGCAATACGATTTGTGAGACAGTATTGGTGTCCACGACCGAAGCAACATTTTATTTTTTCCAGTGTAATTATATCTTTGAAAAGACGTTAAGGAGGTTGCGGTACGATCTTCTTCCTAATGAGAATGTTTTAAACAAAATATATGTCGTAAAGCAACAAATATAATGTTAATGAAGAGATAAACCAGACAATATAAATTATAACAAAATCCTTCTGTTGCAGTCATTGTGTCAATAGTCGAAATACAATATGTCTTCAGATTATGCAGCGCGGGGGAACCTGGTGTAAGTTATCATAAATCGCCATATTTTAGTCCGAATAACTCTGAAAAATGATCTTTTATAATTTTCCTTTATTTCAGTATTTGGATTTTGACAATCTCCCAGAGACGAACTTTTCTTGTCAGGGTAAAGTTATTGGAGGGTACTATGCAGATGTCGAAGCTGGCTGTCAAATGTTTCACGTATGCACAATTGGTCAAAAAGGTATACTTCTAAGCATTCTAATAACATATTCAATTTTTGCTTAATCGCACATAATTTGGTTCTCTCCGATTCAACTCAGAATTGTCCAAACTTAAAGAACAAATTTTTTCTCGATTTCGACTCAAAATGGATTGTTCTACTAGTTTCTATCCAAAAAATACCAGAAACGCAAAATTGGGTCATTTGCAGACCAAAAATGGAATTTGCAAAATTCCACTGGACAAAAATTTGTTCTCCAATCTGAATGTAGGAAATGTATTACGAAATGTAAACAAACGTTTGGAAATTTTTCCAGATGAAGTAATGGATATCAAGTTTCTCTGTCTAAATGGAACTGTCTTCGATCAAGAAACAAGGGTTTGTGAAAGGGTGGATGAGGTTGATTGTAGTAAAAGTGAACGTTTTTACAATCTAAATTTGGAACTCTATGGCAACAATGCTGTAACACTCAGGTATGTACAGAACTTGTGTTACTCAATCCATTCCAACCAACGATTTTCTGAAACAACATAAACATTAATTGTCCTCGTACATTTTCCTTAACAGGCCTAAAGTCAATCTACCCTACCCCCTAATAAAAAACTTGTTTGGAACCATGAACGGAATTCAAGTCTGGAAATCATTGTGGAACCAAGATTGGTTGAAGTATCCATCCACTATTCCTAGACAGGTTCCATAATTGGAAATCCATTCATCGAACCCATCTAGGAATACCAATCATAGAACCTGTCTAGGAACAAGGGAAGATAGACAAGCTTGGTTCCACAATGATTTCCAAAGTGAAATTCCATTTATATTTCCAAGCCAGTTTTTATTGTCAAGACGATGTGTTAATGTTAATCCAATTAATTCCAACGAAATTCTATTTATAGTTTACACGAAAGCAGTGTCGCAAATAACGAAGATTCTTCTGCCAATCGACATGACCATCAGCACAATTACATCAGTTCAACTAGACCTAACGTTGCAACCACCACGACTACCACCACCACCACAACTTCACGACCTACTCAGATATCAAGTACAATATCTAACGAAGGCTATCGTCATCCTTCAGGTTTTCAGCAACAATACTACGAACAAAACTACTCGCCAACTGTGCAACCTTCCCTCTACGAAGATAAACATGATGACTATCGACATCAATACGTTTTCCACAACAGCGATAGGTCGAACAAGAACAGTCAAGCAACGTCATATCAGTTGTTCAGTAACAACCAAGGTGCAAGTTCCACAACATCAACTTCCCGACAAATCCATCAAATTCGATACAGCCAATCCACATCTCCCCAAATCGTGCATAGCGAAACCTACACCATTGCTCCACTAATTCATGGGTCTTCAACTATCCAAACGTTGTTGAAAGGGAAAAATGATATGCAGACGATAATCAACCCACTCTTCTCCAATCAGAGACTACCATCCAGTACATCGAAACAACAATTCGTATCACATAACAGCAAGGCTGAGACTAATAGTAATGTTAAGAACAGCAATAATGCACACGAAAGTGTGGCTTATGATAATACAGGTGAAGAAGGAGATGTGGATGATGAGGATGATGAAGGTCAAGACGAACAAGACGAGGAGGACGAAGAAGAAGAGGAACACGATGAACATGAAGATGATACGCATGAGGAGGAATCAGAAATCAATCAAGAACATAATCATGGAAGAAGGAATCAAGAAAGACAACCCTTGGAAGCATTACAGTCTACCAACCAGGGAAAAGTAAGCTTGCAATTTCGATCTGTAGAATAACTGATGTGAAATGTGGTCAATAGGCTATTTAAGTATAGCAAAAACTAATAAGTAAGACAAAGATGATGTCATTTATTTTTATGTTCCGCAAACAAAGATAAATGAAGTTACGTTCATAATCCATGGGCGTATTCAAGCAGGAACAATTATTTGTATTAATAAAGGACACACAATTCAAATCACAGAAGTGCGTCTTTTATTAATATGAAAAATTTAATGTTTTACTACTTTTGTACCAATGTACTGACATGAATCTTTAATATTTATTACCAGATATCCAAGCTGAGCATTTCTCCCGTACCATCAGCCGAGTCTCCTCCTCGTACAGTCATATTCAGTGGCAACTTGCCTCCGTCACAAAGGATCACCATAAATTACTTGTCCTCGCCAAGATCAAGCGGACATTCAGAACCAGATGTGACTACATACGCCTCACTAAATCTGCAGAAGCACTTTAAAGTATCTGAGCAAATCGTTTTACCTGGTACTCGTCAAATGTCACCAGTAAAAACTTCGCAAGTGACTCTAAACATTCCAACGCACGATTTGCAACGAATAGTCCAGAGTTCATCACCTCTCTTGCCATCACAGTCTAGAGTGATCGTCACAGCCAGAGCGAGTGTCAGTGACGAATCAGGCAGGCCACTGAATACGAGCCAGATCATCACACTTCCCACGATACCAGCCAGTTACGATGACTACAAAGAGGGAGATGAATCTTTTGATCCATTTTATAGAGATGTGCCGAAGCTACCGAACAAATCAGGATCGTCGAAAATGGAGGACAAGACAACCATGAATAAAAGGTTATCCAGGAGAAGGAGAAATGCAGTGGAACCGCAGAACAAGACAATGGAAGCACATGCTGTTGTAGGAAACGAAACCATTGTTGACAAAAACGCGAAGGTAAATTTCTTAATTGTGTGCGTCGGATTTGATCAATGTTCGAAGGGGGTTCATTATTTCATGGTAATCTCATTTTTGTAATTATAACATTCGACAGTTTTAAGGGGAGGTTGCGAAGAGATTTCAGATAATCGATGAAATTTGTTTAAGTAGGAGTCAGCTTCGTGTTGCACATATTAAAGCAAGTCAATAAGGAAGAAATCCCTAATAAAGAAACTGACTTGGAATCATAACAGGAATTTGACTCTGGAAACCATTGTGGTTTCCAGAGTCAAAGTCATTTGGTTCAAGTATCCCCCCACTATTCCTAGACAGATTCAATGATTGAAAATTCAATCATAGAACCCACCTAGGACTTCCAATCATTGAACCTATCTAGGAACTGTGGATGAATACTTAAACCAACACTCTTAAAAATGCCTTCCAATTTCATACTGTCACAATAGGATTCATTCATGTCCTATTGTCGCAAAAATGTCCTGTTTGCGACAACAGGACATTTTTAAGGGTGAAGCTAGGTTTCCCAAGGGTTTCCAGAGAAAAATTCCTTTTATGGTTCCATTGTTTCTAGGTTTTAGGTGCTTTTAATGCAACTCTGCTGTTGGTATAATCCATCCAATCACGAAAAATGAGAACTTCTAGCACGTGATTACATGTTTTGTCTATTATTTTATGTTGTCAGGTTCTTTTAACAAACTTGAGTATTAGCAACAAGGAAGTTGATAACGAACAAGTCAAAGGTTCGAAAACAATTAATTTGGATACAAATGTCCTCCGAGCTATAGTTTTTGGATTACCGTTCGCTCTAAGTGACACAATCATTTTACCTCAACATAACAACAAAAATATCACAGTCATACATCTGAATAAGACAGCCATAGAACTCAGAGCCGACCATCTTCCATTATCTAACAATACAAATCCAGTCATACACTCCGAACATTCAAACATCACAAATACATCATCAGAGAAGAAAGACAAAGCTGATTCACATTCCCAACTTAGCAAAACTATGTCGAATGAAGCACACAATCAAAATAATGTAAATAGGAGTCAGCGTATTGAATCAGAGCTAGATCAAGAAACAGAAATAGAAAGGCCGAAAAAACACAACATTCACAGGACACACAACATTCATAACAGAAAAAGCAATAAATCTCGAATTGAAGGCAAAAATGGGCGAAGAGGGTACCATCGAAGGCTTTCGGAAAGAAATTTCCAGCAAAGAAAAGACACTGATTATGACGATTATCGAACACGATTACCGTAAGTAATAACATTATTTAGGACAAAACGTGACGCTTAAGGTAGATGTTCAGTGTCGCCTACAAAGGGATTGGTTTTAAAGTTAGCGGTCAAGTTTGAGTCAAAATTTCTCAGCGGAACAAACGCTAAGAATCCTGAAGATTTCATCAATTTTATTACATTAACTTCTCGCATTCATGCCCTAGGTTGACAGATCCTACAAATTCTAATCACTAAAAAAAGAGTGGAAACATTTGTTATTGTGAAACGGAAATTTCCAAGAGAATCTAACGAAATTCGTACGGCTATATCGTTAGAATTGGTTGAAATTTTCTAACCGAAGGAAATCGTTAACTTAGGGTAAAAAGTGTTTATAGAAAACATTAAAATGTATTTTCTTTTAAATCGGATTTCAAAAATCCTAAATTCTCCGTAGATTTTGAGTAACAAAAGGGAATTTTTTAATACGAATTTTCATGAAAAACTAATTCATTAAACATTTCTTATTAATTCTCAATGTTTTCAAAACAAATTTCCTACAGTAAATTAAATGTTTCTGTCAGTCATTTCCAATCAATTCCAACGATACATTCGTACGAATTTTTGTTGGATTCTCTTGGAAATCCATTTTACAACCACAAATGTTTCCACGACTTTTTAATGACTAGAATTTGTAGGAACCTTTAACACGGGACAGCATAGGTAGACTTTGAAGAAGGTTGAATACGACAGAATAGATAGACATGCTAAAGAGGAGAAAATTTTGAAATATTAAAAAAAAGTCAACTTTCGCGGAGTAGTTTCAAAATATATTCTGAGTACTTCACACATTCTCAGACGTACTGAAAACAGATAATATAGCTGACCCTATATTCAAAATGAAAGAAATTGTTATTAGAAGACACATCAAGTGCTCTAAGTCAATAGACACTGACACAATATTTTTTTTACTTATTAACGAAGAACTTCCCAACGAGGAAAAAAATGCTATATTCGAAATATATACCATTTTCTTTTTTTATATATAATATAGAGAGACATGCATCTTATATACATTTCCATTTAATTATTTTATCATTTTATCATACATGCACCATATTTCTCTAACGATTAGATAAACTCACAAGCTAGGCAGAATTTTATTTTTTTGCATCAATTTTTATAGTAAACGCATTAATAATAAAAATCTTTCTAATAATAATCTGCAACAAGTTATTATTATTACAAAGTTTGAGTTGGACCACCAACTTTTTATTACAAAAAAAAACACTTTTATGATCTTCATTCACAAAAGCATTGATAACAATTCCACGAAGCCAACTCGTGATTCTAAAGTACTATTATTTATTTATTTCAGGAAAAGACGACAAAAACTAATTTATCCTCATAACAAAAACAGCGATTACACTAATTCGGAACAGTTTCGCGGAAATCTTAAACCGAACAAATATGAAACACAAAACGATTACAAATTATATCGCCCGAGAAAAGATGAAGCATCGTATATAAGTGAGGAGGATTTTAGTCAAAGCGTTCAAAATTCAAAATTTTCCGGTGAAAGAAATCGGCGTATTTCAGTTAATAGAAGGCCTCCGAAACGTGATAGGATTTTATATTATGATGATTATTCGTTGGATCCTCATTACCCGAAACGTAATTTCAATCAGCAGCGCATGAAACAGCATGACGAAGAAGAGATATCATCTGGTCATTATACATCGGGAAGGAGAAAAATTGTGAAGGAGAAAAATGTTTCACCAGTTGATGGTGATAAAATATCGTCAGAATATTATTCGAATGACAAGTCCTCGGATAAGGAAAGGTCTGAAGAAGCATCATATTACCTGGATTACGATGAAGGTAAATTGTTCGAGATTTTTAAAAATATCAGGGGACACTATAGACCCAAAAACAACAAATTAGTTCAAAAGAATTATCTTTTAATCTTACTTTAAAAATTGTAATTTAAGATTACTATTTATCCGTAAAATTCCAATTTTGGGTTCAGAACATAGGATAATAATTAAAACAATTATTTTAATTTTTATAAATTATGCTTTAAAATGTGTTTCTGCTATCCCATCACCTTAAAGTGACATTTATCATTCTCATTCCTCTAATTTCTTAAAATTTTATCGTATGTTCATCCCTGTTTCAGATTTAAGCACAAGTGCAGCAGAAACTAATGAGCAATATGAAGAATATCAATCAATTTACGACGACGAATACGAATATTACGACGAAAATCTCTCCAAAGAAGAAAAAGATAATCTTTCCAAACAGTATGCACTTTCTGGTGAAATGACTGAAAAATCCCCGGAATATAACAATTTACAAAACGATAGTCAGCACGAAACAGAAGACAACCATTCCACTAAATTTTCTTCTGGAACCCAATCATCCAGTGACCTTAATAAATCATCAGAGCAGTCCTTTTCCCCAGAGGAATTCATCAGATTTTTGCTGGCGAACGTAACGACAGACCTTGCAATAAACCCAAACGTTGATATAAATACATCATCACCAGACTTCAGTACCATCAAAAGTCAACCTGTGGAGATCAATACCACAACTTCTACTGAATTCAATCCATTTGAATACGTCGACGACAATTATGAGGCAGACACTTACAACAAAAGTTCCGACTCTTTAAATGTGACGAAACCCACAGAAGAAGTTCCAACTACTGTCGATGAAGTGGCTACAGAAAGTAACCATTCAGTTGCTCACAATGGCACAAAGGGAAATGAAACATGGTCGACGCCAGAACCGAAATTGATTGAGAAGGAAGTTTCAACTTTGCGCCCAGTATCTAATTTATACAAGCCTATTTCCATCCGAAAAAATTACAACTATATACCCCCAACTACCACGCCAAATCCGGTGATAATAAAACCTCGAATACCTTTGGTAAATCCCAGTCCAGCTAGGCAAAGAAAGACGTACAACGAAATGGCTCCGAGACCGACAATCAGAAGGCGTTTACTGCCTAGTAGAAAAACGGGGGTGAAAAACGTAACACAGAGTCCAAATGGGGGCGAAATTGAAGATAAGGTGGGCGCAAATAGGGAAATGTTGAATTCGACCGTCGCAGTCAAAACGCAAGTTGTAAATTCCACCGATGTTCCTAAGCACAATGTGAGCATACAGAAAATGGAAAGCGAAAAGTCAGAATTTGAATTGAAAGGGCTTGATGCATTTTCGACTTCGATGAAATCTCTGATACTGGAAGCTATGCATTCAGAGAATATAACAACACATATTGGGGAAGAGAATGAAATGAACTCGAGAAACGATAGTCTTAAGGATACAGATCATTCCAATAAAGAGGTAATGATTCATTAAGATACTTATACTTCTTTTCGTCATGGGTTCATAATTTTTTTTAGTGAGATAGATCAGTTATTCAAATTGAGTAATAAATCCAATGTAAATTTTAAAGGTCTGATGTTAATTCAGACTTTGGGAGTTTATGGAGTGAGTTTGAATTTGAAGGTGTTAAAGTTGGACAAATGGCGATCCTGCCAGGATATCGATTGATAATTAACAAAATGGACAACCTAGAATAGAGAATTGGAAAAGTCAATTAATTACAATCTATCCTATTCCAAATTAAAAGATACTGGAATTTATAAATCCAGTTTCAATGTAAATGTTAGAGGTCTGATATTAATACTGCAGGCGAACGAATGACGATCCTGCCAGGACGTCCAGGAACAAAATGGACATCTCACTGACACTGACTATATACTTTTGACTAAGTATGTTTACAATATGCAATTAATACAAACTCTTCTTACAGGGTGACGAAAAATTGGAAAGCAAAACGATTTTGATGAATCCTGATGTGCTGAAAATTGAAAACGCTATAGTAAACCCGAAATCTGATACCGAAAAACACCACAACCAATCGAGCACGAAAACGAACCTGGGTTTACCTGGGTTTAATTGCTTGAATCGAGAACTCTACCGGTTTTACAGTGATTCCCGAGACTGTCGCCTATTCCACTACTGTTCGCCTGGATTTACGCCGAGACAAGTTCTTGATTTTCGATTTGTCTGCGAAGAAGGTACTTTTTTCGACGAAAGTACCCAAACCTGTCGACTGCACGGTCAGAGTAGAAATTGTAGTAGGAGAAATTAGCCGAAAATGCAACGCTAAAAATTAAGTGTCTTCACAGTGTTTTACTCGAAAACAATGTTTTCTTCAGCTGCTAAAATGTTTTCAACAAATGTTTTCTTGTAAAACACACAAGTCTTTTCTCCAAAAATATCGTCCAGAGACACTTGGTTTCATAGTGCACGAACTGTAAACATATTCCTTTTTTGTTCGTTTTAAGTAATTGTACATAAAATTATATATTTTCACTTTCGTTTTTCGAAATGTATTCAATTCGACAACGTAGGTAATAAGTATACCGTTATTCTGCGTGACATTTGTAGCGAGTGTCACTTACAATATTGCCATTAATTTCGAAGTGGGTACATTTCTTGTGGAGAAAAGTTTATAAACAAACATGAAATTTCGGATGAGTTCAGTTTGAGCGAAACGCCTTAGTTGAACTGCGAACGAACTTTTTTTATTTTTAAACTTTATCTCACAATTAATCGATGCAAACAAAAGTGAAAATGTATGCCTAAGGAAATATTGATTATGATAATTTGTGAATCCTAATTATTTGTAAACATTTTAGTAGTATTAATGCGATTAGCAACATATGTACATACCTTAGTAGTGCATAATATTGATGCAATTTAGCGCAGATAAAATATTTAAAAATTGAACGAATCCATGTTACTTTTCTTGTAATATATTTTTTTTTAGTTGTGAATTACAAAATTCAAGAAATGTAGTTTAAACATATTTTTTAAATATTTCTACAATATTTAAAAAATATTATTCGCTGGTAGGGCGAATAGTACCTTCAAAGGAAAATTATTGATTATTATTATTTTTTTTTTGTGAAAATAGTATCATTTAGTAAAACTAAATGAAAATAGTAACAAAAATTGAATTCAATTATTAACTAAATTTCTTGTTCAAGAAATTTCTAAATGTTAAGATGAGGATTTGAAAAATTAAAATTTCCTCTGAAATTGGATTGAAATGTTATCGCGTAAACATTATATCGTAAGTATTATGAAATCGTTATGCACGAAGAACATGCATATCTAGGAGATATGGGTATATCAGTATATTCCATTAATATAATGCGTTACTGTTAATATGCGAATAAAACGATTCACACCAATCAATGGTTTTGCAGCTGTATTTTCATACAACAGGTTACTTAATAACACAAAATGTATATAATATCAATACGCATATAACGATATCAAAGTAACAATAAAAATTACGTAAATTAAGCACGTGATGATATGTATTGTATATTGATATCATTGTCACTTAAATGTAATAATGTCATAACACTGTTGTAAGAAAATGCGTTATGTAGGTTCCACTTTACTGCAAATATTTCAAATAATGGTATTTGATGGTCCCGATGAAAATGTGACTTTGTTAATGAATCGAAAGCGATCAAAGCGACAAAAGATTGTTTCCAGTTGAATCGATATTTCGAAAGTATTCAACGGATTGATTTTGTAATAAGATAAATGAAAACTCTCAGTGAAAAATATTATTTAATGTTAATACATATTTCAGAAATGGTTCCAGAGTGTGTAAAAATATTTTAATATTATTCCTATCAGTAAATAATATTTTTTAATATTTTTCTCTGGAAAAATATTAAAGTAAAAATATTAAAATATAGTCGTTAAGCTCTGGAAGCATAACGACTTTGGCCGAGTGGTTATGCTGCCAGACTTCTGCGTCAAAGGACGCGGGTTCAAATCCCCCCCCATGGGAAGCAAGTTTTTTCAACTGATTGGTTGAAAGG
>JABFPB010007092.1:0-11356 GCA_022817645.1 Ceratoteleas bidentatus | reverse complement strand
TAAAAAATACGTGATTGAAGAAGAAACTCAGCACTTTCATTTCCCCAAAACCGCAAATAAATAGCTCTTTTAGTTAGACCAAAAATAATTATTGAAAATAGGTCATTTTTTGGGCCTCGAAAGGTATATACCCCCTTAATTTATTGCACTTTTTTTTTAAACGAACCAATATATTTAAAAATAAGACTCTAGGACACAAAAGTTTATAATTCTTTACATTAAAAAAACACATATAGGCAATATTTTAATCAGCTAGGTATTTACAAAAATATGTTCAAATTAAACTGGAATAAAATGTTAGGAATGATCTCATAAATCTTCTTAAATAGGCGGTTCAAAGTGAGAAATCATTAAACATTGTGTGAGAATATTAGTAACTTTTTATTTCTTTTTTTTTGAGGAGGGGTTTCATAAAGTTTCAATTTGTCATTTAAAAATAAATGTACACATTTATGTGAATCATAAATAGTTTTCAGCAAAGATTCGGAATTGCGGCTATCGGATGTGTGGACTGCACGCATGTAGCTATTTTCCCACCACCCGTGGAAGATCCCGTATATCCCGAATATGTATATGTTAATAGGAAGGGATACCATTAATGTTCAACTGGTGAGTTTTATTTAATATTGTAATAGTATATTTTTAACCAAGGAAGTAAAACGGTGTTTCACTTCCTTGTTTAAAGAAGGATCCAACGTAGAATCTCACGTAGGATCCCACGTAGGATTTTTTGATAGGGTCTTAATTCTTGAATGCTTGCCTTAATCTTAGCAATGAATTAATAATTAACTGAAAAACACTTTCATATGTCTTCATATTTTATTCATATTTCATATTTCATTAATTTCATTCTTTCATATTTGATTCATTTCATTATTTTCATATTTCATTCATTCATTCTTTTCATATTTCATTCATTTCATTCTTTTCATATTTTCATTCATATAAAATTATTCTACCTGCTTTTTACAGATATGTAACTACGACCTGAAAATCATTAATGTCAATGCTAAATATCCCGGGTCTGTCCACGACAGTCACATTTGGTCCATGTCCAATGTAAACCGCAGTGTTCAACAAATCTACCGAAGATGGCCCAACGAGAATTTTCATCTACTAGGTAATTCTATATATGTAAGCATTTACATAGGGTGAAGTAACCAGCAAAAACTATTGAACAGAGAAGAATACAAAAAAAATTGAAAAATATAACTAGAACTCCTTTTGGGAAATATTCGGCATTCAAATTTTTATTTTCAATAATTTTCTATTCTAGCGATTTCTTAATGTTTTTAACGAGAAATTTTGAATTGTGCAGAAAGAGTTCGTTTCTGTTCAATTCCAAAATCTGAATTCAAACTGACAAAATGAATTCTTTTCTATTCTTTTCAATTCCAGTTAGTATGACATTTTGGAAAAGCTAACTTTGAATCCCCCAATTGGAATTGATTAAATTGTTTCTAACATTCGAAAACGAAAAATGAATTCCATATAATTTTAATGAATGCCAAAATCCAATTATTTTCTATTCATTTATATTTCATTTTTTTTATGGGTAATCACATATTCAGCGATGAAGGCGAATCATGAAATTCACAAGTTATTCTTGGTAGTATTTATGTTCGAATTTAGGAATGAAAAAGTATTTTATATAACTTAATCACAAATCACTTTTATAATTGATAGAAAAAAGGTTACACTATAAACAATTGCCGTGTAATGTTATCAGTGTGAATTTTAGTCATATTGAAACAGTGAATTAGTAGAAAATACTATAGAATATAGTTATGATTTAAAAAATTACTATTCAACGAAAAGTTTGGCAGTATTTTTGCTAAAAAAATGGTTTATAGTGTCGATAATTAAATTATTAATATTGTTAAATTTGTTCATTTTGAACTTCAAGGCCTTACTCAAGTAATAACCTTACTTATATAAACAATTTTAATTTATACGATCGTTTAAACTTCAAATTTTAAACTTCATACTTCAAACTTTATTTGTTAAACTTCAAATTATAAACTTAAAATTTCAACTTTAAAACTCAAACTTCAAACTTTAAACTTCAACCTTTAAACTTCAAACTTCAAACATTAATTGTTCAATTTTAAACTTCAAAATTTAAACTTGAAAGTTTAAACATCAATCTTTAAACTTCAAACCTCTATTTTCAAAATTTAAACTTCAGTTTTCAAAATTTAAATTTCAAACTTCAATTTTCAAAATTTAAACTTCAAACTTCAATTTTCACAATGTAAACTTCAAACTTCAATTTTCAGAATTTAAACTTCAAATTTCAATTTTCCAAATTTAAACTTTTCAGAATTTAAACTTCAAATTTTAAACTTCATCAATCGTTTATTATATATTGTATTGTGTCTTCCCTTTGATCGCACCGCACGATTGATAATCCTGAAGTATTGAAGAATAAAAATACTCCACTTTAATAATATATTATCATATTATATTCACCTAATTATGGTTTTTCTTCAGGGGACTCAGGATATCCGTTGAGGCCTTGGTTATTGACACCAAATCTTGATACAGTTGAAGGTTCTCCGGAGGAGAGATATAATAGAGCCTTTTTACCAGCGCGAGCTTTAATAGAGCAATGGAGTATTGAAAGGGCTTTTTCGTTGCCTTTCAAAATACAGGGTTTTACATTATTCGCCTACAACTGCGTCAAAAATAATAAACACTAGTGTACTTTTGTACAATATGCATCTTAACAATCATAACTTTCAATTTAATGATGATCTGAATGATATGATTGAGCCAGCAAGAATAATGTTATAGATCACGACAATTTCAATTATGGAAGAATGTATCGGCGAAATTTTATTGC
Organism: Ceratoteleas bidentatus; assembly: GCA_022817645.1. NCBI lineage: Eukaryota > Metazoa > Arthropoda > Insecta > Hymenoptera > Scelionidae > Ceratoteleas > Ceratoteleas bidentatus. The sequence goes on along the minus strand of JABFPB010007092.1, from coordinate 8,511 downwards.
AACATACTTTGAATAAATATTATACAATCTATATTAGAAATTCCAGTTTCTTATTTATACAAATCTACATATCACAATTAACATTTGTTCCAATCACAATCTTATAAATAATGGTAACATCACCAATGCTAAACTCACCAAACGTAAACGTCACTTAAATATACATGAATAACTAATACATTATGACAATCACAAAGTTAATGCATTCAGAAAATGTGATACAAGGCATTTTGCAATGGAAACATAGGCCAATCTTTAATTTAAAAAATTAGCAAAAAACATTTCAACCATTCAGAAAACCATTTGTACCAATCATTTTCTCAGCACACTAACCACAAAAAAAAACAAGTACATCTTTATCACTATCACAGTTTTGTCATAAAATAAGAACAATTTATCTTCTAGTTCCCACAATAACTGACGTGTTCTCTTAAGATATTCACTAGTCTTGTATCAGGTACAATCTTTTACAAATGAGATAAGAAATGAAAATAATTTTTGCAGTAATGAGTTTCTTAAGCTTTTGAGCTTATATTAAAAACATCACTACGTTTTCAGTCTTTGGAATTAAGGTAAAATACGTTTCAAACACATAATATTATGAAACAGAACGCTTTAAAACATATCATGCTGACATAGCAAAGAAAACTAAATAATCCGTTCCATTACATTATAGAACATGACAGATTTCCATTTGAAACGTAGTTTAAAGCATTTCGAAAAAATCCAGCTTCGACTTTTTTTAGCTCAATTTTTTGTTCATAATAATTTTTGGTCATCTTATAAGTCTTGCCGCAGTAGTACGCAATTTCTTTAGTCGCGTCATATTTTGTGTAACGTTTTTTTGATTTTGCAGTACTATTCGCAGGATATTTGATGATTCTTTCTCGGCGAAGAGATGGTCGCTTAGCAGATGCTGCTGTTCCTGACATACGAGGAATATTTTCTTCATCGTCTGTCAGCAATATCCCTCCGAACATCGACTCACCAACGTCTCTAGTTTCGACAGCTTCTTCTTCTTCACCTGTCAGATCATATTCTGCTGGCAGGTCCTCTTCAACTGTCATGTCATATTCAGCTGGCATGTCGTCTTCAGCTGTCATATCATATTCAGCCGGCAGGTCTTCTTCATCAGCTGTCAAATCATTATCAGCTGGCAGCTGATATTCAGCTAGCTGATTATCTTCAAGCAGTTGATCTTCAGGCAGTTGATCTTCAGGCTGTCGATCTTCCGCTAGTTGATCTTCTTGCTCGTCTTCTGGACCATAATACTGCATCTGGTCGTACACTCCGACAACATTGTCACTTGAACCGCATGGTTCGTCAATATTTCCTGTATAACGACCCACCGGTTGTGATTTATCCTGATTGCCATTTTCATTTTCCGATTCCTGTAACAATGACAATTACTTTGATTAAGATGGTAATAAGCATGAAAAAGTAAAGAACAATGTGGCTTTGCGATAAAATTTTATAATTGAGGAGAAAATGCTAAATATGAAGGAGAATAGACTACTTGATATGTACTTAAAGGAAAAACGAGAAACTGGAGGAAAGGGATTATGCAATAGAAAAAGAGAACAGTTCCCCCGATAGAACCACATGTATGTTATTAATATATAAGATGGAAATTTGTACATAAAATAATTAAAAAATGAAAAAATATAGAACAAAATGAATACGATTGACATAGTTTGAGAATAAAATTAGTGAAAAGAATACATTAGTGAAAACATAAGAAAAATTCAAAAATAATCGCAACTTTTAAGTAATTTAAAAATATTCACAATTTAGTAAAAATAGAATAAAATTATAAAACAAATTGAAAAAAAAACTGAGAACATTTATCATTAAAAATAAAAAAACCAAAACTATAAGAATGTGTAGAATTTGTTTAAATAAATTTATCTTAAAGATCCTTTAATTCGTGAAAAATGTTTAGAATCTTTCATACTTAAAATAAAAACACAAGAGAAATATCAATTAGTTCAACACTTGGACATATAAAAAGAAAGGTTGACTATATTTCATAGCAAAATAAGTAACTTAAACAAAAAATTAAAGAAAAATATATTATAACCCTAAAAGCAAAGACTGCGGTCTAATTGACCCAGAGAAAAAGACAGTAGAGTGATCTTATGATGTGCAAGATACAGATTAAATACAAAATTGAACATGATTTGGCAAAAGACTACAAAAATATTGAAATTAGTACCTCACTTTCATTTTTTTCATATTGATGACGAAAATTAACCGTTTAACATCAGAATTAAAAAAAATTTATAAGTTTGATAAGATAAGAATTTTTGTTGAAATAACTGACTTTCGATACTTCATTATTCTGACCTTGAAATTAATTGTTAAATATTGTTGTATTATTTTAAATTTACTTTTAAAATTTTAAAATAATTTTGATTAAACTTAAGATTAAAAAATTGCTACTACTCACCTCCACATCGGATAATGTGAATGGAGTGTGCGATTCGGCGATATCGCGATTTCCGACCACGGTAACCTCCTGTATAAGAGCGCACACTGATTCTTCAATGGCACTGAGTGGAGCGTGCCATGCACCACCACCGGTTCCACGTCGATGTTTTTGTACATCCGCGTGCTTCCTCTTGACTCTGCATCTATAATCGTTCCAGTACTGAAAGAAAAGTTGTTTTGGGATTTAAAAATAAAGCAAAAAAGTAAAAAAACTTTAAAAAACTGCAAAAAAAGAAAAAAAGCAACAAAAAAAGCAAAAAAACAACAAAAAAATGCAAAAAGAGCAACAAAAAAATTAAGTGAAATCAATTGAAATTTTAAAAAAATTTTTCTAAATATCTATTTTGTTTCTAATTTTTCCAAAATTGTTTACATTTTCCAAATTATTCCCATTTTCCGAACGTTTCCCAAAGGATTAAAATATTCATCAATTTATCTAATATTTCACAAATGATTTTCGTAAAAGTTTTGCAACGTATGAAGTTTTATTATAATGTTTCCCAAATCCACCCTAATTTTTCCAATCTGCACAAAATATATTTGCTTTCTCCCAAAATTTTCGATCTTTTCCAGAATTGTCCATATTTTCCAGAATTGTCCATATTTTCCTTAATTTATTGCACTTTTTTCTAAACGAACTAAGATATTTAAAAATAAGAATCTAGGACACTTAATGTTTATAATTCTTTACATAAAAAAAACACATATAGGCAATATTTTAATCAACTAGGTATTTACACAAATTTGTTCAAATTAAACTGGAATAAAATGTTAGAAACGATCTCATAAGCAAATCTTGTTAAATAGGTGGTTCAAAGTGACAAATCATTAAACATTACATGAGATTATTGGTAACTTTTTATTTTGGGGGGGGGGGGGGTCATAAAGTTTCAATTTGTCATTTAAAAATATATATACACTTTTATGTGAATCATAAATAGTTTTCAGCAAACATTCGGAATTGCGGTTATCGGATCGAAAAAAAAACTGCAAAAAAAAGAACAAAAAAAAGCAACAAAAAAATGCAAAAAAACAAAAAAATGCAAAAAAAGCAAAAAAAACAAAAACTGCAAAAAAGCAAAAAAAAAACAAAAAAACTGCAAAAAATATGTAAAACCATACTTTTCGCCATTTTTCCGGCTCTTTTCTGGCTCGTTCTTCCCGATTTAGGAGGCTGCCAGTTTGATCCGATGCCCAGAAGACAGAAGACTTCTGGGCATCGGTAACGGACATTTTTACAGATTCTCCTGAAAACAACAATTAGGTGATTCGTGTCTTTTATGTGTCTTTTATTTTCTATTTTTTTCAACTTAATTTACGTTAAAAAAACTTACGCTTAAAAACCCACGAGGTTAGTTTCGCGAGGATACAAACCCTCGAGGTTAGAACCCAGAGGATTAACAGGATTTTTATTAAAATCACGATTTTTATGAAAATTATGATTTTTACTTAAATAATGTTTTTCATTTTAACCAATAATCAATAAAAAGGAATTATTGCTACTTACTTAATTTATTTCCGATGGAAAATGGTCCGACGAAAACACGTGTTGCTTCCACGCAGTTCCCGCTAAAAAAGAAAGGCTTTTTTCCGCGCCAAAAGAGTTTAAAACATAGATGGGTAACTCGCATCGACTTTTGATCCAGTGTTGCCACGTTGCGTACGCGCACGTCGAGCGTTCGACTCGCTTACGAAATATTTCAATAATAGACCCCAAGGCTTATTCGGAACCGGCAGTTTAGTCATGTTACGTTTAAGGTAGAAAATCAGTAAACGTTTCAAACAAGTCGACGAAAACTGTGTAAGTTAACCCGGGAGTAGGCGCGCATAATCTTTTGTCTTTATTTACCTTCCATTGTTTACATGTGAGTTTCTTTTTCGGTCGGTCGAAAAGACCGACACGCGCCCACTTACGGGTTAAGGGTGGCCGAGCGCAAGTGCTCTTATTGCATCCGACTCTTCAATTACAAGTTGTTTTGGTTACAAATAATCTGCAAAAATTATTAATAGTTATTTTGTTAACTAAAATTAAATAATAAACAATACGCGTATATTATAAGTATTGTAACATTTATTAAAAGATTATATTAGTAACATTTAACAATAATTTGTCACTTCAATTGGAACATTTCGATTATTCGGTTAGAGCACACTATGGCACTGCGTTGAAAATGTAAAAAAATTTGATTTTCTAATTCGAATTTCGAAAATCGAATAGCACCACGCGAAAGAGAAAACTTCAAAGTATTAAAAATGCAATAAAATTTGTTTTTGATTTATCTTGATTTTTCACCATTTTTCGCTGGGATGTCCCCTTAATTGATGATGTAAAACGTTTAATTAAGTTGTAAAGGTTTTGTTAAATACGTTTATTGAAAACGTAATCCAATCCAAACGTTGCATCATTTTATTATTTCTGCTCTCCGTGACCTAAATATAAAACAACACTGTACTTTGCGATCATGTGCTGCTACATGTGCAGTTCGACAGTGTTTAATATGTTCTGATGTCCCCCGTAGCCCCCCGGATATTCGAAATACTTTGGAAATATGTTGAAAATATATTAGAAATATATTAGAAATATATTTCTACTATGTTTCTTTTTAAGATTCCTATGGATTTGGCTGAAAAATAGGTAAACTTTGACATATTTTTATGGGATAGCGGACAAGTTGAAATTTTGTCGAAGTAAAAATCCAAAATGGCGGCACAAAATGGTGGCTCGCGTGGACTGATGTCATTGCTCCCCTGTAAAAAACAAAAAATTAAAAGCAATAGAAACAATCATGAATTCTATTGCTTTTTTTAAAAAAGGCAATTCGTTTGAGAGAGAATTCTATTGCTTTTAATTACTTCCTATTTCATAACCTTTAAAACACATTCTAATAGCATTAATTTTTACGAGTAACAAATCATTTATTAGCAATTTTGCTTATCAAATTCTACAATTATAATCCAGTTAAGATTACTTTTTACCAGAAACTCAAAGAATAGTCAAACTATAAATTTTAAGAGAATGAATGAAGTGTTCACTAAAAATTGAAATTCTATTTTCATGGAGAAATTAAAGTTAATAGAAACCATGTACAAGTTAATTGCCTTTTTTAAAAATGGCAATAGAATTCAACGCTGTTTTTATTGCTTTCTTTTGCTTTTAATTGCCTTATTTCTATTTCTCTTTTTTTGCAGGGAACCAATTCATTTGACCATCCAAACTGAGTCGTTTTAGTTCATTTAACCAAACATAGTTGATTAATCAAAACATATCTCTGTTTTTTTTTAACCAAATACATATCTATTTTTTTAACCAAATTGTTTGGTCAGATTTACTAAATTATTTTCCTGTGTGATATGTATCAAATTAAAACAAAAATTCAAAAAATATGTTCTATTTTGATAAATTATTCCCTCATTTCAGACTCCAATAAAGCTCATTATTCGAATTTTGAAATTAACCATTCCTGCCATTGAAGAGTAAATAATTAAATTTCCATGACAGCAACAATTTACGACTTTTCTCGAAACAATTGCTCACTCTTGGGGTTTTGTTCCGCGCACAGTGAATAAGTTCAGAACGACGATATTCTCTACAATAAATGACCAAGTTAAAACGCGCGCGCGACCATATGTGGGTTAATGTAAATGTTTATTGCTTTGTAATTGGCCGTTCCGAGACAGTGTTCGCTACTGAATCTTAGTTTACGAGCACTAACAGAATACATGTCGAATGAAAAATTAATTATCCGTTGCATGAGCGATTGCGTTTTAAAAGGAGTTAATTGGGCAGATGTGGAACGCGTTGAGCGTTTTTACGTACAAATGGATTATGGGCCATATGCTATAAATAGTATAAGTTTATAGGTGAATTTGCAATGAAACATTTTGCAATAACATTTATACCCTTTTCACGCTGCGGATAACTAGTTTTACATTTCATGTAAAATGGTTTTCTTAATAACGAAAGTTGGATAAAATGCCGGAATACTTTTAATCAAGGCAATTTTATTTTCTGACAGGAAAAAACTGTTTGTAAAACGAGATATTGCAGCGGTACAAATGCCATCAAACAATACTTCTTTAGCTATTTCGAAATTTCAATTATGTTCCTGTTTATATATCTATCTGCACCACCGCATTGTGCAATATATAAGAACGGTTGTCATTGGTAATTAAAACGTAAATTAATGTTCTCAGTACAATGCACAATTAATGTCTTTCCACTCGAATGAACTTAATCATAGCTTGTTGTGCATTTCGGATTTGAACAATGTTCCTGACGAGGGATCAATTTGAGATTGGTTAGAGCCCAAAACAAAAAACGAACGAAAACGTTCCTGCGGCTTTTCAGCGTGCTCGCGAAATATAAAATCCCGTTAAATAAAGCATCCTGAAGTTCAATGAAGAAATCCGATTACTTTTTAATCTCGAGATTCACGCGGAAATCGATACGCGGAACCAACACGCCGAACTTCTTACGCTCGATTATCAATTCGGGCTTGAGCGAAACAATGGCAAATTCAGAAACAAATTGACTTCCGCCCGACAATGCAAATCGCTTTTGTAATGAAACGCAAAACGGATCAAATTCCACGCACAACAGTTCTCACGCGTGAGCCGTCAAATTGTTTTGCAAATGTTGCCAATCGAATGGTAATAATGAAACTAAACGATCTGTAAAAAAGAACCGAGCCCATTCGCAGTTATCAAAAAGAAAGGGACCTTTCTGAATTGCCAATGCGAATATAGTCTGTTGGAATACGGTATTCCAATTTGCTACCTCTCGGTATCGACCGAGCTTTTGTTATTTATTTAATAACATTGCGGTGTTTGCGATATTTATTTTGCAATGTTTGTAAACAGTTGACGGAGGAAAAGAACTCGAGCCGACTGATCACTGTAAACGGTACAAAACTGGCGTCGCTCCTTATTTGTAAATCAATTTGCGATGAAAATCGGTTTACTTGAAATAAAAAGCTGGCACAACGGCGCGCTGAAAATCAATCTCGACTATTCGTTACGTTCGAATTGTGCCATCAAGGCCATAATCAGAACGACACTTATCTGAATAGGTTTCGATTCATTCTTACAGGATTTCAACGATTTTCTTGTCTGGCGCTTGACTGCTCGTAAACGATATACGCGCGCGCATGCAGCCAGCCAGCCAGAAAATAAACATTGCCTCCTCCTCCTCCTCATTCCTTCGCTCCTTCCTTCGCTTTCGTTTTTTTTTTTTTTTTTATTTTCGTGATTCAACGACGAGCCCCGTGCGAGTCGCGATTCACAAAATTTCGCGCAGAATCAGACGTCCGACATCAACCGCGAAACCCATGCCCGATTCATGCGCATAATCGATTTATCGTGGATCATGAAAATGCGGACAGCTTTGCCGGCAAAACTTTCAAAATCGGTTGCAAAATTTCAAGTAATCGTACGAGTGCCGACAATCGGGCGAGTATTCAGCGGCACGACTGCATCGATCCCCGAGAAATTATTCATTCTGGATATAGTCTCGCGATGACGATTAATTGAAGCTGTTTTAAGGGGAGAAGAGCTTTTGTGATTTGCGAAAAAAGAGATTTAGTTATTTGCTAATTATTTGATTATGTATTTGAGCAATTTTATTGAATTGTTGTTATCACTCAACGCATGAGACCTTTTTTGTGATATATTATATCATAAAAGTTGGACGTATTGAGGGCAGCAACTAATCGTGTATTTATCATGTATTTATGACGAACGTTATTATGAGAAAAATGTTGTTCTGATAAAGACATGAATATTCGAAGAGAAAAAAGTAAGGTCTTGGACTGATTAGCGAATGTGAAGAATATTGATTAACAATTCTATAATAGTACCCAGATATTATTGATTAATAATCTACAGTAGATTTTTCAGAAACGAATTCTTTCTGAAGAATTCAAAATTGCTCGTTTGAAACATTGACAAATCGCTGGAATAGAAACGAATAGAAAAGAATTGAAAATAAAAATATGAATGCCGAATCTTTCCCAAAAGGAATTC
>JABFPB010007091.1:0-11359 GCA_022817645.1 Ceratoteleas bidentatus | reverse complement strand
AGGGAAGTAATGGGCAACTTTCCGCCCGCCCGAGAGGGCGGAAAGTGAGTACTTTCCGTGCACGTGATACGAAAACGTTATTAGTTGGCTTACGTAAATACAAATAAGTAACATAAAACTAACAAAACTGTTACATTATATAGGATTGGGTAAGGGTATTTAGGAATCATCCCAAATATAATAAACTAAAAATATAAATCCAAAAAATCGAATACATAAAATGTTTCACAACTTTAAAGCAACATATTTTTACCAGTAATTACATCCAGAACGATTGATACCTTTGAAAATGTCATATTACAGAAAACACAAGTCAATTGTAACTTTCCGCGTCAATTCAAAATATCTTTACAATTGGTCATATCACGGCAAAAGTATTGCAAAACCATACGAATATTGCGGCGTCATTTTTAGTTGAAACAAAACAGTTAACAAACGCATTTTTCTCACAGTATATGATTAAAATGAACAAGCATTTGCTTTTATTAAATAATCTGGAACATATATGAAAGCACATTTGCGAGAGTACTCATAAATGACGACAGAAGCTTGAAAAGTTTACATCTGTATTTTAAATTGTACACAACATTATTGGTACTTGACAAACGTAAAAACATTCAACCATTATTAATATCATTCCAGTGGCGATGAATTACACGTATTTATTTATATACTCCATTGCTACGGAGTAGTTACGAAAATATCGTTGGAATTAAATCGTTCGCATAACATCTCCATAAATGTTATGCCAACGATTTAACGGCGATGTAACGGGGATGTAATATCATCGATCGTAATATCGATGATATTACGGGGATGTTATGCGAATATTATCATAATCTTCATCAAACTCCAAGAAAATGAATAAAAAAAGAGTTGAGCTCCTGCGCTAACTTTTACATTTTAAGGAAGTCAGGAAATTCGCGTAACCTCGCTCAAATTCGTCAAAATAGATGAATTTGAGCGATCTTCCATACCATCAAAATACTCTAAATCAAACTCGCTTTCACTGTCCAGGTCTTCTTATCCTACATTTTAGAACAAAACACTTGCGAAAACGTGCCATTTGCAAAAATGGTCCAATAACCCGCAATGAAATGTCAACCGCGAACGTTGTTATCGCAATTGCGAAAGTCTTTTCGTTCCAAACAAAGTATACTTTTAATTAAATCCGTCCATCCATTACATGCAACTCGTTACACGTACTGTACGCACGATAAATTATTAATTGCAGTTAAATTGCACGTAACATTGTCCAAGTTAATTGTCTCATTGAAATTTGACTATTCCATAACATTGAAGCCTGTAAAATCTTGCACTACGTATCGGAAAATTATTGATAAATTCGAAAATTTGCATAGCCCCAAAAAATCAGCCATCACTTACTGCAGCGAAATTGTTCTTGTTAACGAATTTTCAGTTGACCGAATCATTTACCGTTACATTGGAACAATTCCCGCTTTTTCACTGCACAACTACTGTACATTTAAATGAACAAATTAATGAAATGCTGTAAGTGTTATATATATACATTAATTATTTTGTAAATAAGACACATTTTGTTACATTATTTTTAATACAGATATAATTTTTCAATTTAACAATAGAAGTTAAAAATATAATTGTTCGTTTCTTAACAAGGAGACAAATCGAACATTTTGCTATTAAGTAAATGACATTCCAGTAATGAGCAAGTAGAAACTAGACAACTTTGACGTTGCAATGTCTATTCAGAAAACTTCGGATAGAGGTGTCAATATCCCGCGCATCACCAATGCGCTGAAGGATAGACAGAAAAAGGATAGAAAATATTTAAGATATTTCCTATCTTCAATAATTTCTATCCTTTTTTTGCTGAACATTCCTGAAGGATATTGACCAGCAATGTTCCATGCATTGCTCACCACTATCGATGTTTTCTGTGTAGTCTCGAGCAAAAAACATCAAAATAAAAAAACAATCAAAACGAAATATTTAATTACCAGATTTTGATAGTGAATACCTTGACAAATTCATCTTCTAAACGTAATAAAAAATGTCTCATGCCGATCGTTTTTAGAGTATTATAGGTTAATTGTAGATAGACCTACCTGAAGTAACAATTGTTCCTGTAATAACGACTACTCTGTAGTACCAAATTTATTGTAAAATAATCGTATTACCTTGAAGTAACCACAAACCGTGGTTTGAAGTTACCATAAGACTTTTCTTGTAATTCTGTGTAGTGCTTTTCGGTACTAGTGAATCAAGAGATCTTTTAGCGTGACTCTGTTTATCTTCCTATACTATTGTTTATTTTATTTCAAATTAATCAGTCACCAATTGATTTACTGTAAATCACCAAATTTTTCTCTCCGTACACGCTCTTCGACGTTCCCTCAATCACGGTGAATTTTATAAAAATAACATTGGAAAATCGATCCTCTTATTTTAAGAGGTTTCGTCCAAAAAGAGAGTATATGTATCTTATTTAAGGATAGAAAATGGTCAAAAAGATAGATTAAACCTCTTAACCTCTTATTTTAAGAGGGGTGTAAGAGGCTTGTTTTTCTAGTGAAGCAACCGATGGAGAATGTATATTTGGACTTTGCAAATGTTTGGAAAACATACAAAGTCAACGTTAATCACCCAGAATACTGTCAAAAATGTTAAGGGCTTTTTGCGAATAAAATGGTTAAAGGTTTGAAATAATGCTGTCATCGTTTTGTATTGAATTGTTGGTAATGAATAAATGTTATTGTTAATTGTTGGTAATGAATAAATGTTATTGTTAATTGTTTGTAATGAATAAATGTTATCGTTAAATGGTAATGAAAATTAAATAAATTTACAGCAAAATTCAAAATGCTGATTGTTTAAAACTAAGAAAAATCGATTTATTACATAGAAACCATTTTTTTCGAAATGCACTCTATGGATGGTTTATATTTTTTTGCTAACAATAATCCTCAGATGATACAGAATCATGATCTCGAGACAATTTTTATCTGCAGCGGTCTAAAAATTCATTCACTAAAAAGACACTCAGCCACACCGTGAAGTGTACAGTCATAAACGGCACATTTGCCGAGCGATTGCAACTCCTCTGTCCGGCGACGTCCCAGAAAATGTATGCAAATGCCCGGCAGTTTGCCGTGACCCTTGCCGGGGCCACTTCCTCGGCCGTTACGAATTTAAGAAGTCGCGGCAATTATACAAAAGTGAAACACGCCCTTCGCGTAATTCAGCGCGATACCGTGCAAAGCCCCGTCGCGGCACATTGTGGCTCGTGATTTACAGGTGTCCATTCGAAAAAGCCCCGAAATTACGAGCCGGCTCGTTGCCGGCGTCGCCGCCGCACTTAACAAATCGACGCCACTTAGACGCGAAACGAGCGGAACGCGTGCCGCGGTCGCGTCGGCATTATCAAAAGTTCATTTTGCAAAATTTCATTTCAACTTGACAAAGCCATTCGAACACCGGATTCTTTTATTGCACCGCGAAAACTTTATTCCCGAAGTTGGCCGGCGCACGATGTCCCGTCTGAAATGTGATTTGGAGTAAACAAATAATTTCGCTAAGACGTCCCATTTGCCCTAAAGTTTCGTCGCCCGCGTTCTCGTTGACGACAGACGCCGAGACGAATGAAAGTTTTCGCGCACAAGCGAAAAAATATCGAGCAAGAGAACAATGGGCGGCGGAAAAAAAATCGGACTCTAATGAATAAAGAAGGGGATCGCTGTAATTTGAGGGAGTGAGTCTTTGAAAGAGCTCGTGCGATTGGGAGGGAATAATTTTGCAGGAAGTGATTCGATTAGAAGGAATCGATGAAACAAGAGTAGTGGCCAGATGGTACTTTTTTTACAGTGTCGATATAAATAATGTGTAACATTGCGCTATGTATAACGTTAACTGGTTGCTATGACTTTTTATGGACGAAATGCCAAGAATTAGATTAGATATGGCGACGCGAATTGTTTTTACTGCAAGTGTAATATTCCAAGTGTTAGAAAGATTAAGAATCAAAACTTTGTTTTGTATTTATAATAACCTAACAAATTTACGTTTAAAGTTTGAAGTTGTTCTGATACTTGGAATTTTACAGGGATACGTAATTTTGCAATTTTAATATACTGACCACAATCCCTTGTACATTGTGTTGAAGAGTTAATTATTGAAATCAGTATTCTTGAGCCAGTATATATCAAATTGACTTGAAATGCTGACCCTCAATTCATGTTAACTAGAACTTGATATGTTTCGAATTAACGAATTTGTGTGTAAATGTGTACGCCTATTGCGTACACATTTACACACATATGTAAAAAATGAAAAAAACATCTCTTTATCCTATTCAGTGAAGCATCTACCTTAAGACATTAAACAAATGCTTGGTTAAATTTATCATACTGAATAAATCATTTGAGATGAGTCATATGAGAAAATATTTTAATTAAAGAGTACATGAATACATAAGTTTGTGATGTTTAGACTGTTGTTAGTGACGTTTACCTCTTTGCGCGAGTGTCGAAGTAAATTAGTTTACATTTTGAAAATGTCGGACAAAATTAAGAATGTTCTACTTTGTGAAAACTCTCTCGACAAATTGTAGCTGCAGAACTGTAAATAAATTTCTTGTTGAGGTAAATTATTAAGTTCACTCCACTAAATTTTATTTATCTCAATCTAACTAGAGATTGAGTTCTTCTAACTACAATTTTACTTTGCGTAACTATGTTCTGACAACTAAAAAGTCTTTCCTGGGATAACTTAACTTGTTTTCTAAGTGGTGAATAATATCCTTTCAAACGAAAGCATCGTCATTCGAATGGATGTTTCCAATCAAATTTCATCACAATTAGAACAAATTTCAAGTGAGTAAAAATGATGTCTACTTGGAAAATCAGATAAACGCGAAGTGATACTTGAACTCACAAATAAAGGAATCTAAACGGGACCGTATTTTTATCAAAATGTAAGCGATTAATCTCGGACCCTTACCAGCCCCGTTTAAATATATTTCGCAAGTTATATAGTTATACGGGGTCTAACCTACTCCTAATTTGTTCCACCATTTTACATAAAAATATGATACTCCACTCACTTTTCACTCATTTTCCTGAAGACCGAACAAAAATCAAGTAATAATAAAAAAGCTCGCCCATTTGTCGAAAATATTTCACCAATTTTTTGATTTCACCAACCGCTAATGTCCCGCGCTTGAGCGCGAGACATTAGCGGTTGGTGAAATCTTTTTCGCGTTCGAAATCTTTTTCGCGTTCGACTTCCACTGTGATTCGAGGGCTATTAATTTCGGGATAAGTTAAGAGCGAGGTGGAAACGGCTCATTAGAGCTGGTCAAAAGGTTATTCTCATGCGATGTGAAGGGTTGTTTGAAGTGGGGGTGAGTTCGGGACGACAGTTGCGTGCGGACCGATGCTGATTGCAGAGTCAAAGAGTCTTATTTTGGGACAAAAGTGGCGCGGGGATTCACCGGGAAATCGATGTTTGAATAACGAGCGCTTTGTCGAGAATTTCGTATGTGTGTTTAAGTAAATAATCGTATTTGAATACATGCACTTTGATAGTCTTTTTGGAGTGGCGGCTGTTTCGGGGTAGTTTGAAACAGCGGGTAGTTTGGCTTATGGATTACAGTCGATTGGAAGTAAGTGGGTCGGATATTGCCGGGAAGTTGCGCAAGAATTTAGGCGCTGCTAATAAAGGTGGGCTGTGCTGTTTTCGGCATTTTTAAGGTGGCCGGACTGGTGTGGTGAGCTCGGTTTCGCAGGATCTTTGTTAATTTATCGCAAAGTGATTAACTTGCCGAACCCGAGGCAAAAGTTTGGAACAAAATTGCCCACCAATAGGACGCAAGAAAATGCCAGACTTCTCTTGGAAGGAAAATTCTGCTAAGAAAATTTGCGCACGCCAAATTTGACGGTTCATCGAATGCCGTTTATAGTAAACTATTGTTTCTCGCCAGGAAAAAAGCGCTTGCTTTTAGGTTATCATATAAATTTATATATAAAAATATAATTAAAAATAAATAAAATAAAAAAAATATTATATAAAATAATTTAATTTTAATATTCCATCAACTGAATTTCATACATTAAATTGCAAGTTTACCAATTAAGATTTCAAAATGTTATTCGATCAGAAACTTTGAAATTCAGAAAAATGCATAGCATCATGCTCGCATGGTTGTCAAATTCTCCCGTGGCTGACATTTGGTAACTTTATACTACTCAAAAGCAATTTGTATGATTTCAGTATGAAAAACTGAATGTTGGTGGTTTAGAATGAAAACGTAATTAAAGGCGATTATAACAGAAACCATCGACATCATCGAACAATATTATATTATATTCTAAAAATCCAAGGAATTTTATACAGTTTGAAATATACTAGATTTGAATGTTCAGGGTAAAATATTAGTTAAATATTATGTATAGTAATGAAATATTTTATAATCTTATAACCAGTGATTTCAGATTTATGCAAATTTTGTGCAATCTATGAAAATCTAACACCCCAATCAGAAATTTGCATAAAGTTTGCATAAAATTTGCATAACCTGCAATCCCTGGTTATCAAGGTTAATATTATTATGATGTTACTCTATAACGCTGCTATATTTTATTATAATATTAATATGGTATTACATTCTCGAAAAAAAAATTCGAAAATAATTTCAAATATTATTGATATTACTTTACAAAAATGTTTATTAACATTTAAGATTCGGACATTCAGTATTAGATTAATATTGCAGTATCCTTAAAACTAAAATAAAGTATTTTTAACCTTACGCTACAGTAACATTTCTTCAACCATTTAAATTATTCATAGTTATTCAGCGCCTTCGATGCGTTTTTACATCCCGCTAATTTTTTGCGCAAATTGTCGCAGCAGTGAGGCGAAAAAACGGGGTTCGGAGTGGGCCGAAAAAAATTTCCGGAAGAAATCCATGAACGGTCGAGTCGTCGCGCGAATCACAAAGCAAACTTATTTTTATTCCCGAGCCGAGCGATGCGGAACGCGAAATTTGCGGCGAGCAAAAAGCTGTCACGCGCATGGCACGGAATCCTGCGAGTGAAGGGGCTCGGCTCATTAAATATTGCACGACAGAAACCCCTTACATTCCGCGTAATACGTGTTACGCTGCGATGCCAGACAGATAAGTAACAATTCCGCACGATTGGCCGTTGTGTTACGACGCGGGCAAAACGCGACGGCCGGGGGAGGGCGCCACCGAACGAGGTCGAAATGTGTCGCTGGAAAAAGTGTTTGTTGCAAAATTTAGCGGCAGGCAGCTAGATTACAAAATTTTGCGACAAACATTTAGATTGGCGAATTTCGCGACAAATATTTGGACTGGCGTGCTCGTTGATGAACATATAGTTGGAAGCAATTTGAAATGATGTTTCGCTAGAAAAATTTCGCGATGAAGAGCGTTATTGTTGTGACAACAATTGCGCCGGGAAAATTTGGGGATGCTAATTCTTGATATAAATTATTTATATCAAGAAATTATAATTTTCTTTTTATTGGGAGAAAATATTCTCTTTACTGGGAGAATATTTTATTTAAGATTGTAATAATTTCAGTTTAGTATTATATGTACCATGTGTGTTAATAGGGTGACGATTGCCTAGATACAAATTAATTCCTTGACTTTTCACTGATAAAAAAATTTACATGTCTATAATGTTTTATTTCTGATATTAATTATTAAGGTATCATTGTTAGACATTTCACTTATTTTTGTTTTATTAATAACTATTTTTGAAAAAAATATTTAAATCTTAAAAAAAAGTAGAGTGAAAACAAAAAGATATTTTTTCATTTATATAGATTCAAATCTTGATTCTTAATTTAAATTGTTCAATTAATTGATAATTTTATTTCAAATATTCCTTGCCATTTACTTGACTTTTTCACTGACAGTCGCCACTTGTTTTCCCGGTCAGTCGCCACTCTGGTTATATAATTATATAATAATTATCGTAAGGGTTATTGCTCTTAGTATAACTGAATTAAAGTAATTGACAATAATCCAATTGACAATAGTTTTTACTGTACATAAATGCTGTGATCAACGGTCACGATGGTAGAGAAACGATTTTCTAGCACATTTAAATTTTGCATTATCTGTTGCAGGTACTTTCAATTCACGTTGAGAAATATACCGAAACAATTACATACAATAATTAAATGAACATCATAATAATGTCGCTATATGTAAAGTTTCAGAAAAAAATGCGTGTAAAGTTTTCAAAAGTTTGAAAACTTTACATGCCTTTCTCTCGACGTTTCAACTTTTCATTGAAACGTCGAGAAAAACCGTTCAGAAAATAACATCGTGTCCCTTTTTCTTTTATTTTGATTTTTATAAATTTGGGGGTCCTTATTAGTACGATAGCAGTACGGTGCGATGCTGACGAATGTGTGGCAACAATAAGGCATCGATGGTCCCACCCACCCATCCTAAGATGACACGAGTGGGGCATTAGTTGCCATACTCATGCACTTACGGAGGGGTAAGGGCATGAGTATGGCAACACACCGTTATGCTCCTGACTGTTTGAATTGTTTGGTGAAAAATTAAAAATAGTTTTAAGTCCATTTTTTCAATTGTAACAGTACTTTGTAGTAAAAACATTCATTTTTCAAGTCTCCTTTGTCCTTATGAGTACCTGCACTCTTAGAAATATCCGATTTGATTGGAAAGGCTCCTTCTGACAAGAACTTTTTATTTCAAAGCATATATAATTTTGTATAAAATTTACCTTTTTATTTCAAATCAACAATATGTTTCAATAAGAAACACATTTTTAAAGGAAAATGATCTTCCAGGACAATCAAAAGTTTTCTTTTACATCGAAAAAGAATTTCTTTTTTACCAGAATGTTCAAGAAGCTCGTTATTTAAGTTTACATTGTAAATGTAATGGATATTACATCGCATAATAATAATTTAAAAACACGTTGCCCATTTCACTGCATTTCATTTAACTCGAAATTTTACATATTTTGAGGATTAGATATGCTTTGAATAAGAATGTAATTTCTTGTAGTTAGCATTAAAAACAAGACTGTAATTTCTTGCAAGTAGCATTAATTGATGTATTTGTGTTTATGTACATTGAGAGACATACTATTAACATGAAAACCATGTTAATATTGTGCCAACATGAAACTCACGCTAGATTTACATGAATTCGTGTTATGACAACATATTTTCATGTAAGCAGAACAGGGATTTCCTATATTATCAACAAAAACACGTCTAACCAAAATCTTCCATGTTATAGTAATATTGTATTTCTCTCCGTGTATGTATGTATCACAATATATAAATTATAAATTAAACTAAATAAAACTTATCTTTCTTTTACATTATATTACATCATAATACACGTTTCTTTATTTTGCATAAAAATGATCATTCTTTTTCCATGAAAAAGATTATCCATTTTGACTGAACATGAATAATTTCCTTTTCATTTAATTCCTTTTCATTTAAAAAGAACACTTCTTCAGTTCGAAAAAATGCATTTTAAGTACTTTCTTTTTTGACCAAAGCCAAATCCATTTGCGAAAACGAATTTTTTTTAATTTATAGGGTATTGCACTCCGACCAAAAACACATTTCAAGAGTGCAATGTCTTATCCAAAGAAATAAATGTCTCACATTTCGCCTGACGTACATACCAACTGTCCCCCCTCCCCACCTAAATGCAAAACCTATGTTTTATTATCATTCCATTCATTTTAATTCAATTTCGTTTGAAACTGAACGGTTTATTTTAAGTTGAACAATATATTCGTTATATAATATAAAGTTGCATCCATTTATAACGATCGGATGAAAATTTCATCCGGACAAGATTTCCTTTCATTATAAAAGGAATTCCTTTTGTGCATAATTTAAGCGGAAAATCTTTTCATAATAAAAGGATTCCGGTCACGATAAATAGGCTGTTTTAAGAGTGCGGTTAAACATGCATTCTTAAGTTGCGAAATAGTTCAAAGGAATTTTGCTTTCATTTAAAAGGGTCCTATTCCGATCAAGAAGACATTTCTAATAGTTTCTGGCCAATTTAGCCTAGTCTGACATAACTCAGGCTGATTATCGCTCTGGAGGTCTCAATTTTTCCTCTGGATGCAACAAAATTGTATGGCAAAAACCTGGCCGAAGAAAATAGCGGAGAACAAACGCGAAGAAAATGTCGGTCGGAAAATATCGCGCGCCGAGCGTCCCGCGTTCTCCGCGGTCGGCCGTATCCGCGCGCCAATCGGAATTCCCCGGCCGAGTCGGGGATCATATCAAGCCCGGCAGCGGCCCGGAATTCCATAAGTCATTTAGTGAAACGTGATCAAACAAATTTCGCAACACCCGGCGGTCCGTGCGGTAATGCCGAAAGCGGGCCGCAGGTCTCGTGATTTGCGCGCGTTCGGTCGCAATTTTCGGTCGCGTTGTTCGAATTACTGGGAAAAAGTCGGCGGCGAAAAAAGCCGGACAAAAAGTGACGAAAAAGGTCGCGCCGCGGCATTTGCATAAAACGTTCGTAAATCCGGCGCGGTGCGTGTAATTGCCCAGAAAAATGCATCGAATTTTCCGCATTTCTTCTTATCCGGGCGCGTTGTTCCTATCGCGGTCCGATTAAGAGCCGCGCCGGAAAAACAACCGTAAATCGTCGTGGCGCGCAATCGTCGGGACGCGATTTGACGCGCGCGCTAGAGCGCAAGTGTCCTGACGAGCGAGGCGAGGCACCGCGGCCCTTTGTCACATCGCGGGCGTCATACACCGCGCAGGATGGATGCCCGTCCGTACGCTCGATTATTCGCTCCGCTGTCGTCATTTCTCACGACAGATGGAGCGCGGTACGAGCCGCGCGAATTTGTCTCGTTTGCAGGCCCGAGCGCGACGCTTTTCGGCCGGGACAGTTGTAAATGTTGAGCGAACATGTCGTGAATTTTGCGAGTCTTTTTGGCCGGGAACGTTTACATTGACGGCAGATTTTATTGTTTTTTTTTGCATTCAGGTAGAGGGGGAACAAATGACACGTGTATGTCAGTGTCGAAATTTGAGACATTTATTTTTTTCAGTAAAACATTGCATTCTTAAAAATGTCTTATTAATTAGAATAGGAACCCTGTTGAAAAATACTTACAAAAACTTATAGAAACATGTAGGAAAAGTGGTTCTTCTATATAGGATTCGGATTCTAAGCATAGACAGTCTTATTTGTAGTTATGTGTTTATATAAGTTTACTAGAATCTATAAGTGTTTTCTAATGAAGGTGCATTTTTTCGAACCACCACCTGCCTGTATATGAAATTACCAAAAAAAATGTTAGATTTTCTTAAGACG
>JABFPB010007090.1:0-11360 GCA_022817645.1 Ceratoteleas bidentatus | reverse complement strand
ATTTTACGACGATTTTCCGACGATTTTCCGACGATTTTCCGACGATTTCCCGGCGATTTTCCGACGATTTCCCGACGATTTCCCGACGATTTCCCGACGTTTTTTCGACGATTTTCCGACGATTTTTCCGACGATGTCCCGACGATTTCCCGACGATTTCCCGACGATTTGCCGACGATTTGCCGACGATTTGCCGACGAATTGCCGACAGTTTTTTCGGATGTTCTTTTTTGGTTTTCCGAAGGTTTTCCGAAGGTTTTCTGATTGTTTTTCGACAGTTTTCCGACGGTTTTTCGACGGTTTTCCGAAGGTATTTCGATTGTTTTCCGAAGGTTCTTGGAAGGTTTTCCGACGGTTTTCCGACGGTTTTCCGAAAAACCTTTTTTTGGTTTTTCCGACGATCTTCCGACGATTTTCCGACAATTTCCCGACGATCTTCCGACGATTTTCCGACGATTTTCCGACGATTTCCCGGCGATTTTCCGACGATTTCCCGACGTCTTGTCGACGATTTGCCGACGATTTTTCCGACGATTTGCCGACTATTTCCCAACGATGAGTACTGTTTTGTTAGCCGTGGAGGACGGACGTGTTTTGGTCGGCTCCACAAGTTTCGTAATTCCACACAAAATTTGCTTTAACTGTCGCAATTATGTCGGAAAATAACGGTAATCTGTGTCACGGAACGCGCGCGTTGCTGGAGAGAATCGCGATCGAGGTTCGCGAAAACCACGAAGTGCTGTTTTCTTTGAAGGATTTGAAGGAGGAAGTGTCGAGATCACTACGCGAGTGTGATCAGAAACACAAAAAAACGGACAGCGAGCTCGTTCATCTGAGGAGTGAAGTTGATCGGCTCAATCGTATGGTGTATTCCATGGACACCCAACTCCGCCAGAAAAACGCTGTTTTATTTGGCTTCGAAACACGCCAGGCGCGCGGCCGAGACCTCAGAGACTCTGTTTACAATCTCTTATCATCTATTATTCCGAATTTCGACTACAAGAGTATCGATGCGATTACTGTTCTGGGTAAACCGAATGCGAAACGCCGAATCAGTGTCGACCCAATATAAACACGAAGTATTCCAAAACAAGAATAGGTGGCCGGAATCCATAAGTTTCGCCTACGACCTGTCATTCGAAGAAAGACAGATGCGGCACCAGCTGTTCAACTGGTCGAGAAAATTCCAAGATGACGGCTTTGATGCAACAGCGAGAAATGGTTTCATCTATATTGAGGGAAAGAAGATGTCTCTGGAAGATGCGATACACCTCTGGGACCGTGTTCATCAAAATGACGAGAACTCGCCAATGGAAACTGAACACCCGATGGTTGATGATGAAGAGAGTCGCCTGATGACCGGACCTGCCCTAGAAGTATCATCTTCCGCAATACTGCCCACGAATTTTCCGAACCGAGATCCACCGAAGTCATCTCAAACCCAAACAAACATGCGAAAGTGTGTTCTCCCTACAGACTTCGCTGATTTCACGTCTGCTACGAGAAAAAGAGGACGATCTGCAAAGCAGTTACCCACTCAGCAGGTATCAGAAAACGCGAAGAAATCCTTTCGAGAGTATTTTCAATGCGAGAGCACTGTTCTGGACCAATGCAACACTGCAGAAGCAAACCAGAGTCAGAACTTTGCGACTTACTCCCAAGTCGCCGGTGGAAACTTATCCTTGTCCCAGACCCGAAGCGACGAGCAAAGCGGAGAGTGATGACTTCCACGACATATCCAGCCAGGCTCCAACCTTGACGATCCGGAGCCATGATCAGCAAGTGATCAATGAGACAGGAGTTCAACAGATGGTGCAGATCACCTTCTGGAATACCCGTGGTTTCGCGCATGTTCCAGACAATGTTTCATCTTTGGAAGGCGAGATACAGTGCTTCTGCGAAACTTGGTTATCTCATCCTCCGAAACCTCTACTACCCAGCGACGACTACATCCAATTCACATCCGAGGCAACCAGGGAGAAGAGCACCGGCAGAGCGAGTGGAGGTCTACTAACCATTGTAAACTCGAAAATTGGTGTGATATCTGTATTAGAAAAGTCGAAATGGTGGCTGTTTGTTAGGGTAGTCGCACAGGACTTTGTATTGATAATTGGTTCAATTTATTTTAACCCCAGCTTAAATATTGAAAATCATTTGGAAATTCTCCTATTTACTATTCAAGACATTCGTGAAAACAATGAGAATGCAATACTAATTCTTGGTGGGGATTATAACTGTAGAGTTGGGGAAAAAAATTAATATGATGAAGAAGATGGTAATTTATTTAACTTATATAGTGAGAGAAAATCATATGACAAGCTGGTCAACAAACGTGGCGAAAAACTTTTAGAATTTATGGAAGGTAATAATATGGTATTAATTAACGGTCGTATCTATGGTGACTACCCTGCAAATTTTACCTATTCATCGTCTCTAGGGAATAGTGTGATCGACTTGATATGGATGGATGCTGACAAAATTCAATATATTGAGAAACTTAACGTAAATCAAATTCCAACAGCATCGGATCATTTCCCAGTCTCGATATTCCTGAAAAATGTAGCTGCTACTGCTTTGACTGAAGAAAAACATGTAGGTTATGAAAAAATAGTAAGATGGTCCGAAGAAAAAAGTGTGACTTTTGTGAAAAAATGAAATATTCCCATAAACTAAAATTTAATTTCGCTAACTCAACCGTAGATGATATAAATACAAATTTTAGCAGCTCCATTTTGCAAGTGGCTGAGGAATTGGGCATGAGTAGGAAATGTAGGCGAGGCATTCAATTGAAGAAGACAAAACCATGGTTTGATGAAACTTGCAAAACGCTGAAAAAAGAGCTTTTTAGTAATCTGCAAAAATGTAGAGAAATCAATTTTCAAGACCCGGAAAAATCCTCATACCAACTTGCTAAAAAACAATATCTACAAACTTTGAAAGATAAACAAAAACAATACCAGAAATGTATACTAGATAAATTCAATAACGTAAGCGATTCGGCAAGTTTCTGGAGCGTAGTCAAACTCGTGAAAGGATCTAATACAAAAGCAAATCATGTCTCTGAACAACAATGGCAGTCTTTCTATACCACCATATTTCCGCCTAGGAACATAACGGATACATACTTCCTAGGAGTTTATACTCCATTGTTCGACAGAGACATAACGCTGGATGAAGTTAAAATGGCTGAAGTTAAAACTACATAAATGCAAAAATAACAAGGCACCCGAATTGATTTAATATCAAACGAATTTTTGAAAGCTCTACCTGGTAATTGGCTACTTTATTTGGTATCATTTTTCAATACAATTTTACAATCTGGAAAAATTCCACAATCCTGGTCCCAAGTAATTGTAACTATGTTATATAAAAAAAGGAAATGTACATGACCCTCTTAATTATAGATCTATAGCCCTAGTTAATACAACTATAAAAATATTTACTTATATATTGAGATGCCGCATAGAAAAATTTATTGAACAAAATGAGATATTGCCAAACTCTCAATTTGGGTTTAGAAAGTCTCGAAGCTGCCAGGATTGTATTTTCATCCTTCAATCTGCAATACACTTGCAACTGAGACTGAAATCACGGAAGGTGTATGGTCTCTTTGTCGATTTCAGAAGAGCATTTGACTCTGTCAACCACACCTTGCTATGGCAAAAATTATACAACTCCGGCTTTAGCTCGAAACTAATCTGTATTTTGCGAGATTTGTACGATTCAGCTAAGTTGAGAGTTAAAGTTGGAAATGATTTTACGGAAGAAATAGACGTAACAGAAGGAGTTTTGCAAGGTGAAGTTTTGAGTCCAATCCTGTTCCTTGTATTTCTGGCAGACATCGAGGCTTTTTTCAGATCCAGAGGACATAAGGGAATAAATTTAGATGGAACCTCTGATCTTCTTATGCTTTTATACGCTGACGATATTGTGTTGTTATCTGAATCAAAAATTAGAATGTTAAAAATTTTAAATACTTTGAAAGAATACTGTGACTTGAACAAATTGAATGTTAATGTTAACAAAACAAAAATTGTAATATTTGGAAATGGAAGGATAAAGACGAATGATTTAAATTTTACATTAGCGGGCGAATCGATTGAAACTGTGTCACCATTTTCATATCTAGGAGTTCCTTTTTCTCGCTCTGCACTGGGCCTTCTAGCAGCCAGAAATTCTATTGAGAAAGCGAGAAAAGCTGCAGGTAGCACAATCTCAGTACTCTCAAAAATTAAATCAAACTCATGGCACAGTCAGAGAACCCTTTTTTGCAGCATAGTTCGATCAACTCTTTTATACGCAGCTCCATTTTGGGGCTTGAGATATTCAGAGTTGGTCGAACAGGCTCAAGTAGGTTTTTATAAAAAGCTTCTGCTGCTTCCTAGAGGAACTCCTGGATATGCTCTTAGACTCGAATTGGATCTAAAGCATACGAAATACTACATCTTAGAATTAACTTTGAAATGGATTTTGAGGGCGCTGAAATTGAGAAATGGTTATACCGAAATTATTCTACCGCGATTGATAAACTTAGCTCGTAATGCCGATACTGATGCAAGATATAACTGGATTGTACAAATAAACAACTTATGCCCGCAAGTGCAAAATCTGGATATGTGGAATAATCTGACATATAGTTTTTGGGATCAGAAGATACCGATATGCTTGAAAGAATTTGAAAATTCACTGAGAATTGCGGATCTGGAAAGATACGAAAGCTCAACATCGATGCAGGTGAACTTAAAGCAAGACGGAATTTTTGTTAAAACTGATTATCTGAATCTAAAATGTGCTTTTGCCGCTATTAGAGTATTCGCTCAACTCAGACTAGCCACTACCAGAATCTTCTCTTGCTCATTTAAAGGGAATTCTTACCAACTCAACCAAAATGAATTATGTACTCTGTATAACTGTAACGAAATCGAAGACATCAGTCATATAATGTTAAAATGTCCTTTGTACAATCCACTTCGCCGCTACTATTTCCCATATTCAACAGTGAATATGTCAATTGAAAATATTTTAACAAAAACCGACAAAAAAATGTATTGCAAACGTTCCAATTTTTTGTTAACAGCATGAAAGTTTTATCATAAACGAATAATTGTATTTTATGATTGTGAGTGTAAGTTAGATCTGCGTCCAATATCTCTTTGTATATATTTATTACGGAATCAAAACATGTACTCCCTTGCAATGGGAATGTAAAATCCCTAAGTGCAATAAACTATTCTATTCTATTCTATTTCCCAACGATTTCCCGACGGTTTCTTCGGATGTTTTTTGATTTTCCGAAGGATTTCGGAAGGTTTTCCGAAGGATTTCTGACGGTTTTCCGAAGGATTTCTGACAGTTTTCCGAAGGATTTCTGACGGTTTTCAAAGGTTTTCCGATAATTTTCCGAAGGATTTCCGACGGTTTTCCGAAGTTTATTCGACGGTTTTCCGAAGGTATTTCGATTGTTTTCCGATTGTTTTCCGAAGGTTCTTGGAAGGTTTTCCGACGGTTTTCCGATGGTTTTCCGAAAAACCGTTTTTTTTGTTTTCCGAATGATTTTAGAGGGTTTTTCGAAGGATTTCTGACTGTTTTCCGAAGGATATCTGACGATTTTCCGAAGATTTTCCGACGGTTTTCCGACGGTTTTCCGATGGTTTTCCGACGGTTTTCCGAAGGTTTTCTGATGTTTTCGAGTATCGATTCCTCGAAATTTACATGTCTATGCTCCCAGTAACAAAACACGAAACGTCGTATATTGCAATGCATTTTTGTACGTCGTGGGTCCTTATTAACGTATCAGCTAGATATTTATGTATGATGCATTTATTTATCTCCCTTTTATGTTGAATTTACAGTTGTTTTATATTTATACTAGGGGAACGCTATGCGCTCCAACCCCCCAATAATAAAGTTAATAAAATATTAAAAATTATTATTTTTAAACATTTTATTTTGTAGCAGATATTAGCTAATTATTTATAAATTTATATTAATTACGAATATTTATATATTCGTTATTTATATTTTATATTATTTAATATAATAAAATAAAATAAAAAAATAATATAATAAAAAAATTAATAATTAATATATTATATATTATTTATATATTCGTTATATATATATAGTTTTTCGTAAAAAGAAACATACATTTTAAATAATTATTGTTCAAATCATACACTCAGAAAAATATCCTTTTGATTGAAAAGTATTCTGCCCAAAAAGATAAATCGTTTTCATTGAAAATGATTCCTTTTGTCACAAAACGAAATCATTTTCTTTGAAAATGATTCCTTTTGTCACAAAAGGAATTCGTTTCAATTCAAAAATATTTTCCTTTTTGGCACAAATCCTTTTGATTAAAAAGGATATTTCTCTGAGTGTAGATTTTAAATAATTATTGCCCAAATGAACCTAAGAAAGAAGATGAGTTTCTTTTCAACGGAGCTGAAGCCTTATTTGAAGAAGACTAACTTATTTAAATATTAAATTACTATATTTTCCAAAGAGTATTTTCGAATAAAATTATTGTATTCTTAGTTTCTTTTCGTTTCATTTATTATACTTTTAGATTAAATTTGTTGCTGCTCTACCTCCCTGAAGGTCACTGACCAAGTACTGGCAACATTCATGTTCGAGTTTCATTATCACCGGGAAACTCCATATGTTGCGTCATATGTGACTCCATATGGGAGCAAATGTACTCCATATGTGCAGTCACATGTGATTCCATATGTGGGATCAAATGTAAGGTCATGTAAGGTCACATGTAGAGTTACATGTAAAGTCATATGTGAGGTCACATATAGTTACATGTGGGGTCACATATAAAGTCACATGTAGGGTCTCATGTTGGGATACATGTAAAGTCACATGTGGAAATACATGTAGGGTCACATGTGAAGTCACATGTAGAATCACATGAGAGGTTACATGAAGCATCGCATGTCGGGTCACATGTAGGGTCACATGTGAGGGTACATGTACGATCGCATGTAGGATCACATGTAGGGTCACATGTAGGGTCACATGTAGGGTTATATGTCGGGCCACGTGTGGAGTCGCATGTAGAACTATATGTATGATGACATGTGGGGTTATAGAGTTACATGT
Organism: Ceratoteleas bidentatus; assembly: GCA_022817645.1. Taxonomy (NCBI): domain Eukaryota; kingdom Metazoa; phylum Arthropoda; class Insecta; order Hymenoptera; family Scelionidae; genus Ceratoteleas; species Ceratoteleas bidentatus. The sequence continues at coordinate 4,250 of JABFPB010007090.1, read as the reverse complement.
AGGGTCACAAGTAGGTCACATGTGGGGTTGCATGTAGGGTCACTTGTAGAGTCACATGTGGGGTTACATGTAGGGCCACATTTGGAGTCGCATGTAGAGTCACATGTGAGGTTACATGTAGAGTTACATGTAGGGCCACATGTGGGGTCAGATGTAGGATCACATGTGGGGTCACACGTAGGTCACGTAGGATTACATGTAGATTCACTTGTGGGGTTACATGTAGAATCACATATAAGATCACATATAAGATCACATATTAAAATACATGGGAAGTCACATATAGAGTAACATATAGAGTCACATGTAGGGTCATATATGGGGATACATGTAAAGTACATGTAGAGTTACATGTAGGGTCACATGGAGTCACATGTAAGGTGACATGTAGAGTAACATGTAGGATCACATATAAAGATACATCCGAAGTCACATGTAGTCACATGTAGGGTTACATGTGGGGTTATATGTAGAGTCACATGTAGAGTCACATGTAGGGTCACATATGGAGTCACATGTAGGGTCACGTGTAGAGTAACATGTAAGATCACATATAAAGATACATGGGAAGTCACATATAGAGTCACGTGTAGAGTCATATTTGGGAATGCATGTAGAGTCACATGTGAAGGTACATGTAGGGTCACATGTGGAGTTACATGTGGGGTTATATGTAGGGTCATATGTAAAGTGACATGTAACAGTACATAGAAGGTATATACATGAGATGTATATAGTTCATCTATATATCCTTCAACTATATAACTGAAGTATATTCTTCAACTATATAATTGAAGTATATTCTTCAACTATATAATTGAAGTATATTCTTCAACTATATACACCAAGTATATAGTTGATCCATATATAGATCTTGTAAGATATCAATCCACTTGTAACTACCGCGCAGAGTGAATCGCTGCCACATACGCTCCTTGATTGTTCGGTTCAGTCGTTCGCAAATGGATGCTTTTAAATGAGTATATGTCGAATACATATGTATACCATACTTTTTCATCAATTTCTTGAACAAGATATTATAAAATTCCGAGCCTTTATCAACCTGAAGCGTTTTCAATTTCTTGAGAGAATGTCTTTTGTTTTTTAAAATGGATTCCATCGCAGCGCTAACCTCTTTGCCTGTTTTAGTTTTAAGCGGAACAGCATACGCATACTTGGAAAAATTATCAATTATGCATAATATGAATTTATAACCTTTATTCACATTCGAGTATGCAGTCATATCAACCAGATCACCCTGCCAATCCTGATTCAATCCTTTAATAATAACATGTCTTCTAGGATAATTTCTAAACGCTTTTCGATGCAGCTCTATCGATAAATTTTCCATTTTTAAAATCACGAGTTATTCTTTCTGCGAAGACAAAAGATAATGCACGTGATTTCTTAAGTAAACTATATCTTTGTCGATACTTCCAATAGTATTTTTCAATTGTTTAATCTTATCAAGTTCTTCAATGTTAGCAAGTGTATATCTAGAATCTTCGTCATGTAGCTGTAGTACTGAAATTTTTGCATTTAACTGATTTAGCCTTTCTTTTAATGCAGAAATCTCGGTATAAAAACCATTTTTAATATCACTTTTTTCATTAGTTATTCTACGATTCACTTTGTTGAGTTCACTCTGCACTAAAAGACGCAGATCTGTGTTTACATCATTCCGTAATTTTTCGATTTCCCTTCTAGTAATGTCTTCTACAATATCTTGCGAAACTGTATATTTTTGCAAATATAAAACTTTTTCTTGTGTTATTTTTTCAACTGTGTTCAATGTAGCAGCATCACTTTTACGAATTGGTTCAGCAACTTTAGTTAGTCGCTTATTTTGAAAATCATACTGATTATCGTCAGTTAACTTTATATGCCGATTATCATCAGTTAGCTTTATATACTCTTCCTCCTCCTGCTCCTCCTGCTTTAGCACACGACCGAATACGTCAACACTCATCTTTCAAATGAACGTTGAAACATCAGCGCACCTCAATATATAACACCGGATTCGCGCAATTCCTCCAAAATAGATAATATTTCGTTTGAATGATTATTATTCCCGGCTTCTCGAGATGCATACAAAAGTTTAAGTCGTTCCACTAACTCGTCTGCTGTATTCCAAAAAACATATTGAATTTTATTGTTAACGTAACGCATAGCTTCTGGTAGTCCTTGCCCGGACTGATTGTGAATTATATTATCTATAATGTCTCGGTATTTTATATTCTTCAATCGAGGACTTCCATCATGAGTATAGTTCTTTTTATGAGCATTTGTCATCAATATAATTTCTCTATACGCAGATGAATCGTTATCATAAACAACACTATTATTTGGATTCTTTTTAAATAACAATTCGAGCAAACCTTCTGTAGCCGCATATTTTTTCCCCGCAACTTTTATTTCATTTCTTTCGAATTCTATAGAGCTATTACCAATCATTAATCCTTTTGCAAGACTCCTTACTCCACATATCGTGTCATACTGCTTCGTTTTATTTTTAAGTCCTCTTAGATATCTTATCGATAAAGACGGTGATAAGCTTGATGAAAAATCTGATGATACATTTTCTTCTTCTTCTTCTTCTTCTTCTTCTTCTTTTTCATCTTCTATATCTACTTCTAAATTTGATGAATCATCCCCCGCTAAATTTGTGTTAGTGGCAAAATGTTCATTTTTTTCTTTGATATGTGTTAAACTTTCTTGATAAGGCTTATAGGGATAATCATTAAGTTTTGTTTGCGGAGATTGAAGATTGAACACAGAACGTTGTAAATAATTTTTCGATTTAGGGGTTGCCAATTTTCTATTCACATTAAATTTTGGAGTAGAAAATTTTTTAAAAGATCGTTTAGGAGTTTGAAATTTTGATGTATCAATATCCTCATAAGCACTTTTATATGAATAATCGCCATCATGATCTACAACTTTATAATCCGCATAATTGTCTTCCTCTTTTATTTCATTTTTAACTATATCATTTCGAGAAATATCAATCAACTTTTTTAACGGCTCAACGACAGGCTTAAACATTTCATTTGAAATTTCGTCAGTAGACATTCGTTGAGATTTTAACAATTTTGATTTCTTGCGTATCACATCGCTCAGTCGTGCAATGTCACGCAGACGCTTTTGCTCATCTCCTAGGTGACTCCGCATCTTGATGTGGCGAGCATACAACTAATAATAAAGTCAATTGTTCTCTATATTTATAAATATATCAAATCCTTTCCGGTATCGACCATTATTACATTCACTATCTTTATCAATGACAAGAAATCCATATTTGTCATTATTCCAACAATATGCACATAATTGTTTGAATTTATCAAACGACATATCCGTATTTACATGATCATTATACACATGCTTCATATTTAATTCATCCTGTTTAAATAATACGAGAAAATTCGCATTATCCCGAATCAGATGTTTCGGAATTTGACTATACGTTTGACAAAGATAAAAGCTATCAACAGATTTATGTCTCCCCATACAAAAAAATGATTTTATATGGTTTTGTTTCTGTGTTGCCAAATCATCAAACACAAATATACTATTAGTCTTACATTCATCAGGATCTAGGACTTGGTCATTGTCACTAAAAGAAAAATAATTAACACCGTCTGTAGAATCGAGCAACTTATGTAAAAATTTATATTTTGGTTGATATAATGATTTTGAATATATGTACACATTTTCAAACCGAAGACCATTAGGGTGAAGAATTAAACTTAACAAGGCATTCGTCTTTCCACAATTACTGGGTCCTGCAAATATTGACCGAATTGTTGTGGGGAGAAGGTCACCATGTCTTTTGTTAACTCTCTCTGATTTCGGTATAAGTGTATCAAAATTGATTATAGACAACCGTGGTTGATGTTTCTTACCCTCCATCTTGCAAACAACTGATGATCCAGGAAACTGTTTGTGTACTATTATACTCTTACTTTTTATCTGATTTATTCTTATTCTAAAGGACTGGACTGGAATGGTTTCATTAAAGAATGTAGGCATTTGGTGGTATAAAATTGTCTTTATTTATTTATATAGCATACATCACTTTACGTGTCGACTTCATCGGGGCTATTACAAATCCAGCATTTCAGAAGTTGAACATTTTTTGTCGCACAATTAAATTTCGACTTATTATGATACGGACATTCAATTAATGATTCAGCTGTTAACGTTTTCAATGACGGACAATTTAGACTATTACTGCCGACATCAACGATTAA
>JABFPB010007089.1:0-11362 GCA_022817645.1 Ceratoteleas bidentatus | reverse complement strand
TGAATACTGATTCGGTCAAAAACGTGATTCAACTGATCGTATTCCAATACGTTTCAATACGATTCCGGTTACTGGGTCGAAATGAAAACTTATTTTGTCGCATCGCGCAACACATCGACTGTCGCTATGATTTTACACGGATTTTTCGCATTATACATTAAGGGGGGTAGGCCACCTTAATGCATAATGAATGAAAAAATCGATTTGTTTACTTAAAATGTTCCTTCGGGTGTGTACTTTAATTAAATATTCATTCCAAGTTCGCCAAAAACTTCTGTATCAGACAAGGGCCGTTTTCCCGAATAATGTCTTGGCACGCTGAGTGATGCTCAGCATTTAATTTCTTTATCGATGCAACTGGCGATAAAGATTATCACTAGCTATATTAATTGTATGGCGCTGGAATCTCAGAATAAAGGCATATATTAGTTACGTACAACAAAACTGGAACTGAAACTTTAAACGCCTTTTTCTCGAAACGGGATTTTTTTAATTGGCGTGCCGAATGTCTTCGGCAATTTACATCGGATTTTGACGCAGAAAATAATTTCTTAAAGAAATACCGTTTTTCGATATTTTGAAAAATGGATTTTCGGTGCCCGATTTTGTGCTGGTTTTTACGTTAAAAACTACGTTAAAAGACTACCATTTCTTAAAATCCTTACATATTTCTTAAGAAATAATATGAAGATAAGGGTCTCTATTTTATTCCAGGTGACTCAGAGTTCTGATATTTGGCACGCCGATTTGCATGCGCCTAAAAATGACGTACGCGCGATTTTCTGCAGCGACTACATAGACGGTGCGATCCGCACGAAAAAAAATGTAAATAATATTGAATAAGCATACATTAAGACCATATAAAAAGTTTTGCCATTCCTTTGTATTTTCTGACCGATCCCGAATTTTATGTTTTTTAGCGCGGTCAAGGTGGTCTCCCCCCTTAAATCATTTTATGTGAAGTATTTTATACGCGCAGTTTACATGTATTGGATCCGATATGGGACCCTATATCCAATTGCATATACGTAATCGTCAAAAATAAATCGTCAAAAAAATTATGTTCGTATATGGCCCATATGAGATCGCGATATGATCCGATATACAATCCTATATGCTACTGCACACATGCAATCGTATGTACGATCGCATATACACGGAAAAAAGAAAACACGAGTGGCCACTGTTCGCGCAGTGATGGTTACTGTCCGCGCAGTAACAAATGATGCCCGCGCAGTGGTAGTTGATGTCACTTCCTTCCGTCGCATATCGGATCCCATATTTGATCCCATATCGGATCGCATATCAGATCGCACATGCGATCCCAGATGAGCAGAGATGGGCATCGTAAATTACTCAATTACTTGCATAATGTGCAAAAACAGTGTTTATTTGCTGAAAAATATGATTTATAATAATATTTCTTTGTCACTGAAGTAAGATATTTTGAATTATTAATTAATGGTTATTGCGACAATTAACAATAACATGAATTGGCAAAATACTTGTTTTTGTACAAAGTAATTGAAAATTACTCAATTACCCATTACTTTCAGTTTTTCACCAGAATTTTATGAGTATTTATGTTGTAAACGATTGTAGTGATTGTTATTTTGTAATAATAATGGTTTGTAAGTAAATAAACTTTAATTTTACACTTTTTTTCAAAGTAATTCAGTAATTGGCGTTGCACATCTCTGCATATGAGATTAATATATGAACCCTACATCATTTGCTTCAGCAGGAAAGATCCTGAAATTATTGTTTCAAGAATAAAATTTATTGTTTAACAATTGTGTCTGTCAGGGGTTAATAGGTTAATATACTTTTATAAAAGGTAATACTGATAAGTATTCTCGTAAGAAAATGTGGTGGCCCTGAAAAGGGCCGGTTATGTTTTGTTGTTGCATTTATGTAATGATAATTTAAGCTTTCTTCTCGGTCTTCTTGGGTAAAAGAACAGCTTGGATGTTTGGCAGTACACCACCCTGGGCAATGGTGACTCCAGACAGGAGTTTGTTTAACTCTTCGTCATTGCGGATAGCCAATTGCAGATGACGTGGGATGATTCTGGTCTTCTTGTTGTCACGAGCGGCATTACCAGCCAACTCAAGTACTTCAGCAGCCAAGTACTCCATCACAGCAGCGAGGTACACTGGGGCACCAGCACCAACACGCTCGGCGTAGTTTCCCTTTCTCAGCATACGGTGTATTCTGCCCACTGGGAATTGAAGACCAGCGCGGGTAGAACGGGTCTTTGACTTGCCTTTAACTTTGCCACCTTTTCCACGTCCAGACATTATGAATGTTTCGATTGAGACTTCGTGAGAACACAAGAACGCTCGAGTGATCAATGTACCGCGGCAGCTTCTTCCCCTAGAATATTATACCTTTCATAGAACTTCGCCGCTCCAACCGCATTCCCTGATCCCTTCTCTCGCCCGCTGAGCCCCTCATCCTTGAAGCAGCACATGTTCGGCCGCGGCAATAGAATTGCAGAACAGCTGCGGTAACCCCCTCTATTCTGAAATATAAAGAGAGAGCCAGTCACGGCACCTCACAGTTTTCGCTGTACTCTGATATAGTGAAGATACGCTATGGCTCCTAAAGCAAGTGGTAAAGCCGTGAAAAAGGCCGGAAAGGCCCAGAAAAACATTTCCAAGACCGATAAGAAAAAGAAGCGTAAGAGGAAGGAAAGTTACGCCATCTACATCTACAAAGTCTTGAAGCAGGTCCATCCTGATACTGGAATCTCCAGCAAAGCCATGAGTATTATGAACAGCTTTGTCAACGACATTTTCGAGCGCATTGCTGCTGAAGCTTCTCGTTTGGCTCACTACAACAAGAGGTCCACCATCACCTCCCGGGAAATTCAGACTGCTGTTCGACTTCTGTTGCCCGGTGAGCTTGCCAAGCACGCTGTCAGTGAAGGAACCAAAGCCGTCACCAAATACACCAGCTCCAAATAAACCCATACCGACCAACATTAAAAAACAAACGGCCCTTTTCAGGGCCACCAAATATTTCACACGAGAATATTCTTTCATATCAATTACATATGTGAGATTGTTGTTGAATGACGAAAATGTATGATAATGAATCAAAAACTTTATGATTATATGCACCCTTAGTTGCAGTAATCGAAAAATTTGCCGCAACTAAGGCTGCAAATTTTAAAATATTGTATTTAGGAATAACGTCTTATTTCTAAGTATTGTATTTAGGAATGAGACGATAAGCGACAACGTTTTGGTAACGCTAAGTGAATTAACGCCCGAGTGCTATGCAGTGCACATAATTTTTGAGGACTCACGTCACACCTTGCATGTGATTGTAAAGGATATAACTAAATTCACTCTTTACGACCAACATTACAGTGCGTATCAACTGCATACAAACGCAATTAAAGCCTGAAACTCGTGGCATCATTTTAACACAGAAAAATTGGAATGTTGTTTCATATTACGAGCTGTAAAAAATCGCGAAAAACTGTACATTCCAAAACGTTGGATCTGATTTAATTTAGTTTTTTAATACGCGTTACGACAATACATTGTTAACAACGATGCATTGTTAACGACGATGCAAAATTAACAAAAAAATGGACAATGTCTACATCTTGTGTGTCATTTGAATATTTATTTTCACGTATTCTGCACCTAAAATTCAGAAGCAGCGTTAATGACAATACCCACTAGTCGCAGCGCCACTCAGTGGCGTCGTGCCCAGTAACCAGTGACGACGAATTCATTCGTGTCCTGCGCGCCACTGAGTGGCGTACACGGCATGAACCAGTCGCGCCGGGCGCTTTTGAGCGTCGCGAAAGGGGATTTTTCATGCCTCTGCGCCGAAAACGTCAACTTTCAATCCTCGCGGTCGCGCCGAAATTTGACTTTTCAGAACACAGGTTAACGGAACGAAAGTCGCGACTTTCGGTCCGACAGGCAATTGTCGTCTCTGTTTGAAAGTTTACTTTTTTCGGCGCATTCAGCATGAAAAATATCGAATGCGACATGGGCCGAAAGTTGATGATCCCGAGAGTTTTTCAGCCCTCGGCTTCGCCTCGGGCTAAAAATCCACTCGCCGGGAATCATCAACTTCCGGCCCTTGTTGCATAACCCTAGCAGACCCACCTCTAAAACAAGTAGATTCGACGTGGAATCTACGTTCAATCTACGTCTGAATGTTCCTCCACGTAGAATCCACATGGATTCCTAGTTCGATGTCTATATGGGATTATACTATTTCTCGTTGCACACGACTCAGTGGCGCGCAACGCGCCTCGCAGTGTGTCGAGTCCTTTATGTACCCATTGCAGGATCAGTGATTCAACGTTCAGTCAACTTACGAATGTCCGGGTTGGGGACGGTTAAATCAATGTTTTCAGCAAACAGTGGGTGGTTAACGAAAGCGCAAATTGTAGCTTATCTGTCTTCTGAAGCGTAATTCTGAGTTATTCAGAAGCGCAAATGTGTGTCACTCAAAAGCGCAACTTGTATTTTAACGAAAGCGTAACTGACTTTTACATATGATTGGGGTATTTATTTCGATTTGATTCTTCCGATTTGTACTTTCATACTGAACATCAGTTTGTCCAAAGCTACAGTCCACGTTGCGCCGCAAATGATATTAACTTTTACTAACTCAGACAAAGAGTTCGTTTAGTTTGAAAATTTTAAACACCGATTTTATCGAAATGAAAAGATGACCGGTGCCAAAACATGGAAGTTTACTGCTCGGATGTGAAAAGTGTTAAGGTGCATTTTATTATATAGTTACATGCCGAAATAAGCCGAGCAACTATATGTCGCTACGGTCGCTACACTCTTAAAAAAGTACTTTTTGTGTTGAATAATGAATCTATTTGAAGCAGTTATATTTGAATCAATTCTAACTGTCATACCAATAATAACCTATAGCACACGGAAAATAGATTATGTTTCCCCACATACTTCATGGTCCTACTGTTGGTATTAAATTTTCTATTCGTCACAAATAGATGAAAGATAAAAGTGCCAAGTAGATTTTCTACTACAATGTAATAGTTACGAATTGCGTTTAATACTAATTTTTAAGAGTGTAGGTTCCGACTCGGTTCCAACGACGGCCAACAAAATTTATTTAAAAATAAGAGGGACAACCCGACGACCGAGAATGGCTATGTGTGCGACGGACAAGTTTTTACAGACAGCGATAACGATTTTGCAATATTTAAAAAGTGTCTGTTATACATTTTTACTTATAAAATTATAAATGTTGTATTTGTTACAAATAAATGGATATCCAATTATGTCTGCAAGGAACAATCGGCGAAGAAGTTCTTTGTTTTAGAATTTTGAATTTACGATTTTGAGTAACCAGACTTTGCGCTTATGAATAACCAGGTTTTGCGCTTCTATTACACACGAAATTTAGGTGATTTGCTCTTATGAGTTACAGCCCAAACACTGAATCAATCTTGAGTCAACGTTGATCAAGATTGAATCAACGTTATCTGCTAAGGTTGAGTAAACGTTAATCTAAAGTTGAACGAGGGTTGATTCAACATGTTAACGTTGATCGAAGATTAAGTCAACGTTGAATCAACATTTGACTCAACTCATCTTTTATGGCTTTTTAGTAGTATATAGCGAAATTTTAAAGTTTTCACTCAATGTCTTGATTTCACGTTGATTCAACGTTGTTTTGAAACGTTGATTCAACGTTGATTCAACTTTTATACACTGATGATTGTCAACATTGATTCAATCTTTGTACAACGTTGAACCACCGTTAATTCATCATTTAGCCGATAACCGTGGATTCAACCGTGAATCAACGTTGACTCGACGTTGTTTCAACGTTTTCTGACAACGTTGTTTCAACCATCCCCAACCCCGACATTCGTAAGTTGACTCAACGTTGAATCACTGATTCTACCAGCTTCTACCAACTAACGCTGGACTTTGTGTCAAAATGACCCAAAATTCATATTTAATTTCAAATCCCGATGACACTATTAGTTAAATTATTTTGTTCATGCTCTGTTTCACGAAAGTTACATTCTCAATTTTCTTATGAGTTGCCATCATTGTAACGATCAATACCTTGATTGGAATAGTTGATAATTTTAGCAGGAACAATGGAATGTTCTTCGGTAAAATGACTTATTTTCAAATGCGACATTCGTTTACGATGAACGTATCCCAATTGAATTCAGAATCCATTAATCGCTAGCTTCTAACGAAAGAAAAAATTCTGGACGTTTATCTACACGGAAAAATTTGCCGCACAACCTTTGCACCGTGAGAGGGCGAGCCGATGTACGCTGACTGAAATGCAACCGCTGCCCGGCGTACGGGGCAATGGTTACCCCGCACGCCAGGAAAAGTATTCTCGGGATAAACGTTGTACCGCTGCGTGGCAATCGTTACCCCGCGACATCATAACCGCTCGCCTTTTCGCGGTGCAACGGTTGTTCTTCGATTTGGTGTAGCGGTGTGCGACGAGTTTGTCTAATTTGTCCGTGTATACAAAATGAGAAATTATGCTATTGGTCGTTTACTTTATGGTGGGGATAACTTGTTTCGGAGGTCTATAAAAGAGACTGTTTAAGCGTTGTGCGTCAGTTATTCTCTGTCAGCCTTCTCAGAGTTACCAACGACTAATATTCCAAGATGACCGGCCGTGGTAAGGGAGGAAAGGGATTGGGAAAAGGAGGTGCTAAGCGCCACAGGAAGGTTCTTCGCGATAACATCCAGGGTATCACTAAACCTGCAATCCGCCGTCTGGCTCGCCGAGGCGGTGTCAAGCGTATCTCCGGCTTGATCTACGAAGAAACTCGTGGTGTGCTTAAAGTGTTCCTTGAAAACGTTATCCGTGATGCCGTCACCTACACCGAGCACGCTAAGCGTAAGACGGTCACCGCTATGGACGTCGTCTATGCTCTGAAACGCCAAGGCCGCACTCTCTACGGTTTCGGTGGTTAAATATCTACATAGAAATCCATCCTTAAAAAAATCGGCCCTTTTCAGGGCCACCAAATATCTCGTACGAAGAATACTGCTATATATTACGTTGTGACGAGACATTTTTTCGTAAAACCATCCCATTTTGTATAAAATTTTAGTATTATAAAAGAGTGTGCAGACAATTGCTTGCTCAGATCCCAGTGCTCAGTGTTTAGAGTTTAGTTAATTTTAGTTAAACTTATTATTCAGAGCTCAGTGCTCATTATTTAGAGTTTTCAGTTTTGAGTTAACTTTTAGTTAAGCTCAGTGTTTTGAGTTAATCTTTAGTTAAACTCAGTAATTTAGAGTTAACTTTTAGTTAAAACTCGTCTATTAATTTTAATCTTTTAATAATAAACCGTTTGAATTGTTATGATATTGAAATTATAAGTTTGTATAACTTTAAAGTTAATGTACGTTTTGAAAAGTGGAAATTGTGCCTGTCGTCGAAATCATTTGAGAACACCTTTATCCGGCGTTTTTAAGAGTTTTCAGAAACATCTAAACTGATCCAGAATTCAACAAAGTGAGTCTGAAATTTACGGTCGCAGTTTTATTTTAAAAATCTTTCTGTCTTGATTGACATTATCTTAAAGTGAAAACTGTAAGAAGTGGAGGTTAAATTATAATCGAATGAGTTGTGAATTCTAATTTGAATCAATAAAGTCTTGTGGTACGTTCAATAAGAGGTTGCACTGTTAAACTTCATTATTGGTAAGGGATTCCCCTGCCAATAATGCACTTTGATGTATGAAATTTGACGATGATTTATGATTCAAATTATTGCCCTGAACTCTAGTTCTAAAATATTCGAATGAACCTACCCTGATAGAACATCAATTTGATATACATCTAATATATGTATAATATACGTATATTATATGTATATATCTATTTTATGTATGAATGTCCATCTAATATATGTATAATATACATCTTGTTCTATCGGGGTAATGTTACCTTCTTCAAAACTGCTTGCTGATGATAACTCATTTAAATCCGAAGCCGACTCCAGATCACTGACAGGGTCAGGTAATTCGGAAGGTTTGTTGGATTTTTGGATCTCATCAATTACTTCGTTGTCGCTGGTCATTTCAAGTTGCTTTGTTGTCTTTGCTTTCTTTTTGCTTGGTTTTTTCGGTCTCCTTAAATCGGTGCAAAGTTGCCCTACTTCGGCATAAACAATACTGATAAAGTGATCTTTCTTGACCTGTGTCATGCCATCAAACTTTTCTCGCGATAGAAAAAATCTTGTTACATCTGTAAATATAAGTAATTAATTTATAATAAATGGATTCTAAAAATATATACTTAATACTCTCATTTGTATGCCTGACACATACATATTTTATTGTCAATCGTAATATAACCGTTCTCGTACCCTTGAATGCCTATGCCAGACATACTGATGAATGGCGTAAGCATATGTAGGGTTAATGCAGAGATATTTTCCTCTTGTTTCAAACAGTCGCACTTTGGCATACCAGTACTGGAATTACGATCCGTACTTTTATCTTTTAACAACTTTTATCTTTCTTTTTACTTTGTTTCTTGAAAGGAAACATTTCATAAAAGTTTTATAAAAGATAAAAGTACGTATCATAAATTTATCGTGTCCTGGAAAGTACGGATCGTGTCCTGGAATTAGGATTCGTAATTCCAGGACAGAATTGCTGGTCGCGTCTTGATATTTTTTTACGTGTAAGGTAAGTCAATTTAACAGAAGTCTATTATAAGATTATTTCTACTTCGTCTCCTTTGGAGAACTATTAGAAATAAAATCTCTGTAAACGTTTACAAAATTCGTTAAAAAACTCTGAAAATGTCTGAAAACGTCAGCCAGTACCAATTTTCAGATGTTATCAGAGTTTATTCAAAGCTTTTCTGCAGTGGACAGAGATTTTGCCAGATTTTTTCAGAGATTTTTTTACAAGGGTTGTTAGGCCTTTTTACGACCGAGAAGCAGATCGTTAATTTGTTAAATCCATATACCGCTTGGTTACATTGTTGGAAAATAAAAAGTTGTTGCAAATATTTACAAATATATTTTGTGCTTTTCCGTAATTTGCTGTAGTAACTAGCAAACAGATACTTGTTTGGTAAGTAAAAGAAGCAAAATAAGATTAAAGATATTATGCAATATAATTTTGATATTAGTTAACAATTCACAAAAAGTGAAAATAGTGTTACAATTAGATGTACAATACCTTGGACTGCTTGAAGTTTTCGTGGATCCAATTTATCCCGTTTCTCGGTAGCTTGGTTTTTCCGTTTTTTTGTAAATCCTGTTGGTGTACTTTTTAATAAAACATTTCGACCGAATATGGCCATCGCAGTGTCCCGAATGCAGACAGTTGCATTTTTTGAAGCCATGATAGATAAAAATTGATCTTCTTGTATATAAACTCTTTGTCCACAATGTGTCTGAGAATAAAAAAATTGGGAACAACGTTGATTTACGTAAATAATAGGTTTAAGATGATGTCACTAGAAAAAATGTCTCATTCATATTTCATTTTGACACATTGAAACATTTTTTGGGTTTCATCTGGGTAAACCCGTGTTGTTTTGAGGCACTTGTGTGTCTACTATATCAAAGTGTTTTAATACGAGACACTTATTTGTGTAGCGATTTAGTAGTACATAGTTACACTATAGTTTTTACCATTTCATCACCATTTTCATCCTTTTTGGTGTAGCCAACGGCAGGCAGTCTACCATTAGGATCTGCCGTCTCGGGGTTTTTTTGTAAAATATCGCGCATTGAATCTAAACAGAGTTTTTAGAACAATTTTCAAAATTTTTCAGAGTTTTTCATAGTATTTATTTCTACAAGGGGACGAATGTGTCATTTACCAAGCACTTCATTTGCCTTCCTTGTGAATTCTTTGAGCTGTTCTGAATTGTTTGAAGATCATTCCTGGATTATTTTTCGGGCATCTGACAAATCTGTCGTCAATTCGTTTATTTGTTTTTGTTTTTCTTCCAGTTTATAATGCAAATCAGCATTTTCGGATTTCAAACGTTGAACATCACTTGTCTATTAAAATAATAATGCATAAATTATTGGTAAAATACACTGTTCAACAGCTATTTTGCTTCAGAGAAGAGAAGGATATTTTCTACTACATTTGATGTCAGAAAACACGGAAAAAACATGATAAAAAGTTCAGTTTGGTTCTAGTTTTTATGTTAAGTTAAAAAAAACCTGTTTTTGAAACCTATTCGAGTAGTCATTACAATGCGAAAAAATTGTTTATTTTTAAACTGATTGTGATTAAGTGCGTGAGAATTTTCGAAAGAATCTCGCAAATTAAAGCCAAAACTTGTTGACATGGATTCTAACCTGAAACGACGCTTTGCGAATGCATTGCGGAAATATTTGTTTTTTCAAATATTAGTGCGATGTATAACATATTTCGACATTTCGACCAATAGTAACTGGAATGCATCTGATTCGAGGTTACAACGATCATTGTGACATTTTCAGTGCAGAATGTAACTTACAGTCAAACTGTAATTTCACAGTTCAACTTTAAAATTGAAGTATATATACTTGCAACTGGTGTCAAGTATATATGGTTGAATTTTACAGTACTTTTTTTACAGTGTACCGAAAAACTTGAATCAACTTGGATTTGAGAAACATATTATATCATTTTATACAGTAAAAGTGTTTAATGCCTATGGCATGATTGAAGCAGAAAAAAAATGTGAATTTGTTCTCCAGTATTAAAAATTTGTGAAATGAATATAACAATGTATAATAATAACGTTGGAATATAATGTAATTTCATATACCTTCTGGTCCAATTTTTCTCTAAAAACGTTCATCTCTTGTTGAAGCTTTGACACAGTGTTGGTCGATTCAACATCTGACTCCTAAAATGATTTAATTTAAATTCCACGATTCCAGAAATAGTAATTCCAAAAAAATTTATAAGAATAATGAACCTACCGACTCAGATGAATCACTATCGTGAATTTGTCTTTTTTTGTCTTATATTTTTTGAAATGACTCTGTAAAATAGTACATTATTGCAGTGGTTTACGTGTACGTCCAAGGCGAATATAGTACTTCATGAACCGAGGACGCGATCGGTTATTGAATTATTGCCGTCCAAGGGCTGTTATAATGTTCCAGGGCGAAGCCCGAGGTCATTATATAGCCCGTGGACGGTAATATTTAAACACGTCCTTGGGGCATAAAACATATGTTTATAGTTCTTATATTAAAAAGTCCCTTAATAACATTTGTATTCTAAATAGTCTTTACAAAATTTATTTAACCCTTTGTCTTCCCATGGTTGCCAATAAAACTAATCTCTATATATATATATATATATATATATATAAATATATATATATATATA
>JABFPB010007088.1:0-11360 GCA_022817645.1 Ceratoteleas bidentatus | reverse complement strand
TTTTAATTGGAAACCTATGAAAACTGCCTAACTAAAGAAAAAGAAAAATTCTTAGAACTTGCAATGATTCCCTAAATTCCACTCATCAAAATCCGACCTGGTTTTTGTACCAGCAAGTCTTGGTTAGTTACTTTCATCAGCTGATCAGACTTCCATCCCAAGCCTCGAATCTAAAAAATAAAATCCTTCACCAGAAAAATTACAATACAAAAGATCTCTAATCTTTAGACATTCAGACACTTTTGGTCTCTGCACGGAGGGAAAAATGGCATCAAAAAGTGCTATATTTTATAGTAATTCGGGAACGAAGCTTCCAAAACAGTATAAACTATTATATTTTTAATAATTCCTAGTAAAATCTGCTTTCATGCAAGGTCAAATAATGCTGTAAATAAAAGACGTGCTGATTCAAGCAAAAGAAAGATCGAATGTTAACAGTCTGAGGTTACAGTCCCCGGCTGTAAACTTCAAGATCGCGGGTTCGAGACTCTGTGTGGAAAATGTTTTTTTTTAAGAAATAGAAATTTCGTTTACTATAAAAATCGTTTACTCGGAATGCTATATAATATAGTAATAATTAAGACAACTTTTCTCTCCGTTTTGACTGAAAAATCTATAGATTCAAGATAGTTTTGATATCTATTCTACCAAAGAATGACACAATTACTTTCTTCAGCGTTGAAACCAAAAACTGTTTCTCCATAAAAACGCACCCTCCCGGATCGCGGTTGCGTCAGTTCGCCCAGTTTCAGCTGGACAACCGCGCGCAATTTTTCCACAGCGTCGCCCCGTCGCGACCTACCCCCACCCTTCGCCGGCGGCGGCCTATTTCGAAACGGCGAGCTGCTCCTCGGGGTCGCGCCGCCCCGGCCGCGTCCTTCCTTGCGCCGATGCGTCGTCCTATTAACGCGGCTGACAGCCGGCTCCTGAATGAAAATCAGGATACGCGCGTGCACCTTGGCCAACGAGCGGGCTATTTCGGGATTCGTCGCGTTGGGTTCCGCTCCAACGCGCCGACGCGCTCGAGGCCCCGAATGCGACGTTGCCGCATTGTTTCCAAGGAGCAGCACGGTTAATTTTACATTATAATATACGCGTTAATAAAGAAAGCGCCGGCTGAAGGGAGACCGAACGAAGGGGAGTCGGTTGGTTAAGTTAAACGATTTGCGTTGGAAGGCATCGGGCGACGTGATCGAGATTTTTATCGTTCAGACTTCATCTCAAAAATAAAAAGTTCGAGCCTGGTAAAAGAACATTTTCAGAAAAAGGTTAGAACGATAAATGCAACTTTTAATGTTCAAATCAGAGAGAAATTTGTCATAATCGGAATCCCATTTGCACAAATGGAATCTGACCATCGAAAGAAGAATTCCTGTTCTGACGATAAAATTTCTTTTAATTTGTTATTTTATAAAGCAACGTCGATTTCTGGTCATACCAAACGTTTATTCTCTATGAAAAAATCTCATTGAGTACTCATAGGCGAAATTGGTGTGATTTCTCATATGAGATGTAAGATCTCATATGATTTATCATTTGGGATCTCAAAAAAGATTTCCCATATGAGAACTCATATGAGTTCTCATATGAGAAATTTCGTCAATTTCACATAAGAGAACTCATCAGTTTTTTCCTAAGGTTTTAGTCAGAAAACAATGAGGCTTCCAAAACTAAAAATGATATCACATTCCCTGATGTTGATTACCATGGAAAAACAAACAAGACCGATTTTTTCGCATTGCAATTGTAAATATTTTACGAACTATTGTTAACTGAAAAAATGGTCGACGAAATTCATTATTGATGAACTTTGGGCACAAACTGGAATAAACTTGCCGCGGAATAATTGAATTTGTTATCGGTCGCGTTGTCCATCAATTAATGCGCCACTGCAGTTGCAGTAAGTTGCGCTTCGCGCGACGGAAAACGCGAAGTGATTCATCGATTCTTGTTCGTATTCAAATCGGATCATTCTTAATTCCGACTCGATCTCGAATCTTGGTTTTTTGGGGAACCAATTTCCAAAAAGAAAAAGATAGCAGTTCGATGGCGATATCGAGTCTTCGGACGTGGAAAAACGCTAATCGCAACTGCACTTCGCAGCCATGATCCCCACTAATGAGTAGAGAAATACGAGAAAGCCTGGGACAATAATATTTGAACAAGTGTTGCAGGCGTTTGCTCGGCAGCGATAAGCCGAGATGAGAATGCAAGTACATCGCGGTCAATAGTCAAAATAGCACGTTTCGCGAGTCGCTTGATAAGCTCGAGACATCTGCCGCTTCTATTTATCACTCCATCTCGACTTCGTCTTCCACTTCTCACAACAAAACCCAACGACAGTAGAAGGAAAAAAACTGCAAAAATACAAACGAAAGGGAATAGTGACAGCAAACTTGACTCCGACATGTTCGAAATTTATTTTCTATATTTATGTGTATCGAAATTGCAAAATAATAAGAGAATAAAAAATGGGTGTATGAAGAAACATTTTGAAAATATTGTTACATTTCAACTTGTTAAAAATATAAATTTTTTCGTACGAAAACTTGTAACAATGAATTCTGGGTGTGAAGATCGATGGGACGCCCTAGACGAAATTATTTAAATGTTTCGACGAGGTTTAGGTTTTTTTTTACCAAATTTCGATGTAAAACTAGATCATAATATATGTCGTTCAAAATTTACTATTCGGTGCGAATATTTTGAAGGTGTCGAAACAATAGGAATGTAAATAAATATTGGAAAAGGATCTCACTTGCTTTGTAGATAACAACATCTACCTGCTTTTACCAACAATGAATAAATACATTTTTTGAATATATATATATATAATTAACGTAATTTTCAATTCTTTTGTAAATCCATAATATATGGTTACCCTAAGTAATGGTTACCCTAAGTATGGCAATGATTTATATTTACCGAATTTCTGAAAGTGTTATATAAATATCTGGAAACTCACAGAATCACAGACAATTCACAGTGCTATCAGTGGAATTACAGAACTAAATCTTGAAAAGTACACACATTCCCTAAAAATACAAATAAAATGTGGTTTCCCAGCGTCAGTATGTACTAAAAAACTTGTTTTAGTTGTAGAATACACAGAATTTGTCAGTGCTCAACTAGTCAACAAATTCGATGTCATAAGAGCAAAAAAGTAAATAGAAATGAAAAGTAACTGCCATAACATGTTCGAACTATTCGAACATCTCGGAATGAATTACTAAAAATCTAATAACTAAACAAGTTAAAGCCAACTTCTCTCGAACTTTTCGCAATGAAAGAAATCGAATTCAGGATTTTATAGGAAAATGAGCTTGTTCTAAAAAATATGAGGCATAGATCTATGTGCAATTTTATGTGTGATCCTGGGCTTTTATTTAAGATAAATTCTTCTACAACGAGCAAATGTTCAATTTTAAAAAGCACCCTTACTTTTAGGGTAGTCAATTATCGACTTTAATTGAAAAATGCACCATCATATGAGATAAAGAAATTAGTGATATTCAGTTATATTAGAAAAGTAGTTTCAAAGAACGCGATGCTAATTTGAAAAAAATTACCACGTCGGACAAAGAATGAAAATATTTTAGTTTTAATTTTGTAATTTGATTAATCAGACTGAATCAGAAGGAGACAGAAAGAGTACTTACTTGGTCAGTTTCTAGCTGCAATTACATATATATTCGATAAAATATTCAGTAAAATTTACAAAATCAACTTTATTTGTTATTTCATATAAATTAACTACAATGTCTTGCAATTTTAATCATTAACCGTTTTGTGGTCAAACATCAAGAATAGGCTAGTCACGAAGTAACCAGTCAAAAGTCAAGTACCAGTAAACGTGTATCACGTGGTACAAAACTAAGATTCTGGGCGCAAACTCGAGTGCTGCAATTTAATTTATATACTAACCTAAGTTGACAGGTTGTACCCTTAAATCATATTTGCAACATAATATAAACTTTGCAGTTTACAGAGGGATAGGAAGATGAGGCTAATCGCGCCGCAGAGTAAACAAGATTAAATTGATTAAACGACAAATTGAGAAAACGAGAGTGAATGAGAGTAAATGAAGGAGTAAACGAGAGTAAATAAGATTTAAAAAACTATTTAAACTAACGATTCTCGCGTATTCCAGTTGGGATTACTTTAAAATACTAACTATCTTGACACTCTTTTTTCACTTTAACTTTTTAATTTCGTTTACTCTCATTTACTCTCTCATTTACTCTCATGTATTCTAGTTTACTCTGCAGTGCGAATAACCACTTTCTTATATTATTTGATTCCTAATTCGTGGATTTGTAGCTTATATGTTAAGTTTCTCAAAAGTCGATATAGTCGCCGCTATTCCTCTATTTCCTTTTTCTCAATTCTTCTCTCTCTCTCTCAAGCGCCCATATTAAAAAAATATAGAAAACTTGGATCTGTATTTTTCAACTTAACTGCGCACCGTTAAATTAAATTTCTCCACTGTTTTTCTTTTTCGCCGCCAATTTGCCTGCTCAACACTCTTAAAGCTCTCGATGTCCGATTCCGTTCGATTTCGACACCGGATCCGCAATGTTTTCAGGAAAAAAGCGCGCGTTAAGAGCTCGCGAAGTAGTGGTCGTTAATTAAGGCCGTCGGATTGCGGCGACAGTGCGCTAATGAATGATCGATCGGACGTTAGAAAAATGTTTGCCGGTTGGGCGGGCAGCGACGTCGCGCGGCAAAATTGCCCGGCGTGATAAAAGGAAAAGGTTCGGACACGCGCGCGCACCAGATTACAACACGTACGCGCGGCTCGAATCAATTTACTATTATAATGCGCCGGCTATTTTTACGCTGGCTGTGCGAGCACTCGTGTCGCGCGCGACTAGACGTTGTTTGGGTCGGAAACGGCGATGATAACGTTATAAATAGTCGGCGGCGGGATCAACGGCGGCCGGGCGTTCGGGCTGAATGGGTGCAGCCGAATTGCGGGGGGAGGGGGGAGTCTGGGGAGGTATTTTGGGAACCGGTGGCGACGCTTGGGAGGGATTTCGTATTTTATTAACGGTTCCGAGAATTTGTGTAAACTTAACCGGACCACATTGTACAGATATATTGGATTGAATTTTCACTTATAAAAGTCTTCATTTTATGTTGAAAAGACTTCAATTTTGTAAAAATCCGTTTATCTTAAGTGGACTCTCCACGAAAATGGCTATTTTTGTCAGTTTTAATCCAAACAACTTGATTTTTTGGTATTTTGTAGAAGTTAGGTCTTTTTAATAATAATCTGTTGTGAAAACCCTCCAAAAATCAATTGTTTATCTTTAATTAATAAAAAGTTGTAAAAAACAATTTTCAAAAAGTTAGTGGGAGCTCAAATTACAATCAATTTTATTGTTTTTAGCGCCATTTTTTCGCCATTAAGAGGATAATAACAATTACGGACGGATTTTTAATAATTATCACTAAATAAACGTTATAAACAATAATGTGAAAAAAACTTCGTTTTTAATACAACTTAATACAACTTAATTTTATGTAGAAAGGATTTATTTTAAACTAACTATCGCTTTTATTATGAAAGGACTTCCTTTTATGTAAAATGTAAGCGAAAAATCTTTTCATAATAAAAGGATTTCGTTCTCGATAAATAAACTGTTTTAAGAGTGCATGGGTTACTGTAGATTGTATTAAAACGCATGGTAATTGTGGTTAATGGTACCGAAGCACCTTCTTCAGCAGTATTTTACTGAACTTTCATTAGATAGTATACATTTTATGATAATACATGGTAATCGCAATAAATTTCATCGTACCACATTGTTAACTTGAATTATATCAAATTTTCTTGAATTACTGCAGATTTTACTAGATAACATGATAATCATAAGGTGCTGTGTCTCGCTTGAAAAAAATATTGAAACTTTGAAGAACTTTTTTATGATGGAGGAATGGTATTATTAATTTTATTAGTGTGTAGGAAAATGTACTTTATCGCAAAGAAAGAGTAACTATTATTTATGTTCAAGTGGTCCGCAATATGACGTATTTTTGTATGGTATGGATGACAAACCTTAGTTTTAGATTTAAACCATCTAAAACAATTTAGTCACACTGTTTCCATTAAATGCTCCCTAATAGTGCATATTATATTTAATAAATATTTTGTACATATTTTAACGTTTTGTACAGAATATTTTGTTTACAATTTGTTTTTTACGTTTTGTAATATTTAGAAAATATTTTAATATTCAATATTTTCCATATATTTTTTCGTAAAATATTAAGGACATATTTATAAATATTAAAAAATGTGTGCAAAATATTTTCTAACGGTTAAATATGTGTCATTATTTGCACGCATATTTTTTTCAAATATGTTGAAAATATCGTACTGCCTTACAAACATTTTGTATTTGAATAATCTATCAATATCTAAATCTAAATTAAATCTAATTATTTATCTACCTAAATATATCTCATCTAAAAATTGTAGTAATCTCGAACGTTTTCTTTGTTAGACATATTTGATTGGAGATTTCATTGAGTAAAAAAAGTTTGATAGGGTGGTAAAAAGTTTTCAGCTATTGCTCCAGTTATGGAAGTTTAAATCCATTTTTCTCGAAACCAAGGTTATCTTAAGTACCGGCAATATAAAATGAACAGTTTTTAATCAAACTCGACACTTATAACCTTCATCAGAAAACAATTGAATTCCCTAAGATATGTCCACCTTTTCTTCCAGACTTAAGATTGCATTAAAATCTGATCATCTGACATCTACGCAAAAGTCTTCATCATCATTTCTCTTAATCACTTCACTAATTTTATTATTTATCTTTTTTTGGCATTAAATCATTTTCAATAATTCGGAATTTAATAATATAATAAATTTGAGTTTTTACCAAATTTAAGAATAATATCTTAAATTCGGTAAAAACTCAAAAACCCAACCAAGTTATAGTAATGCATTTTCTCGTTGCATAAACTCTATTCCATATCTTGATTAAAAAATGTTTTAGTAACAAAAATCAATCCCATAAGTAAATTGGTATTTTTTTTTTGAACGAAAGCTCTTTACTTAGCACTCTCTTTTATTTTTTAAAAACCTTTAGAACCCCATTTTCAATCAAACCAAATTCGCCAGACTTTAATTCTTTTCTTTTTTTACATTAATGCTCGAAGTGAGTCACGCGAGTCGAATTCAAAGTTGTTATTGAATCCGCCGAGTTCGATTCGATAATCAGCGTAAACGTTTGTTTGGGACATTCTTACATCGCGGATTATTGCGAAACGCAGCGAGACGAGCATTGCTGCCTCGAAAACAATGGACCGTTGTACAATTACTCGTCGGTTTCAGCATTGCGGCTTGTTTCGCTGCGAGCTGACGTATAAGTATATGCGTTCCCGCGAAAAAACGCGCCGAGTTATAAGAATAATGTCAGAATAATAACAATGCCTTCAACTCTTAACGAAATCCGCCTCAATGACATATGATTAACCTGTTTGTGTATTCAGCGGTTCATCATTCGTGTGTCAAAACTGTTTAATTTGAAGAAGTCGTTTCCATACGTCAAAACACCTGAACGCTCCGGGAATATCAATAAATCGAAAAAAAATTCGACTTCTATTCATCAAACAACAATTTTTAGCTCGAAGCCCATTATTTACACAGTTTGAATTTCGTATTTCCATCGAAAGCTTGTTTAAAAGGATTGACAGAAAGGATTGCAAATTAAAACAAAAATAAACGAGTTTTTAATTTACCAAAAGGTTCCTTCTTTTTCTGCATTTTGAATCCTTTTTTCGTAAACATTTGAAAATAAATGGGAGAATTCAGAAATAATTCCAATGAAAATTGAGTTGGAAAATGTTGAAATCTAGTGATTTAAAGCTTGAAATTTAGTTTGGATTGATTAATTTGAAATTGTTATTGCTTTCGGTTTATTTTTGTTTGTTTTCGCGAATGTTTAAATCATCTTTGTCGCAACAGCTTCCTGGATCGCGCAGTGTCGCGTCGTTGCGCGTCGATCTCGATAATAAACGCGCGTTTCCTGAATGGTCGCGGTTTCCACGCAGCTGGCGGCGCGCGATACGCACCGCGAGTGTTGCAACGCGTATCTCGGTGACGGCCTCCAAATATTGGCGAGGGTCGTTGATCTTGTGGCGCAACTCGCTCGTTTCTCAGCGTGATAACGACGCGCGTAAGTTCCACGTGAAGAACGTATCAACGCGGTACAAATGTGCGAATTCGAAATCGAAAATTCGCGAAATATTTTTTTCGACTTATCACTATAAGATAAATTAGTAATAAAAAATTGAAATACGCTGTTTTTTTATAAACTTTTTTTAGAAATGAAATGTTTAGGGAATAGAATCAAATTTCTTGAGTGAATATTTGCAGGTTAGAATTTCTTTAAAAAAGTAGAAGTTAATTAAGGTTTTAAAGCTCGACACTGTTTTTATTAATTAATTAATTAAATTAGTATTTAACATGAAAATCTTGAAATTTTACCATCTGAAGTAGAATTTATTATTTTACAGATGTCATTAAGATAATCTTTAAACTTTTCATTAATCGTAAAGATTAAACATTCAATTTAAATTTTCATTTATAATTATAAAGGATGTTTTTAATAAATGAAAATAAACTCCAAAATTAATTATACAGTCGTATAATTAATTTAAATTTTAATCGTAAATTGTGATTAAAAAATTTCCTTCGAATAAATGAAGCTCAGATAGTGAATTTGTTTATTTAAAAAATAAATGTACGAAGAACATTTAAGAAAAATGAAGAAAATGTTTAACTGCTGTTAAGTAAATGTTGCGAAATTAATAATAAAGAAGTCACAGTAAAACAACGAACCGTTCATTCAAGTTTCGATCGCATCGAAGAAAAAGTGACACTTCGTCGAGTAAAAATAAAGTTTTGTTACAGACTCGCGGTGAATGTTTCATGCTGAAGTAAATACATTTTGGATGACCTTTTATGAAGAATGCAACACAACAGTCTATTTGCGATAACTGCCCCCTTAGGACGAAGTCTGGAAAATTACGAATGTGTGGAAAAAGTGTTCGAGAATTCGTGGTTTTTAATTGCATGCTTTATAAATGAATAAATATTCCAGTGAACATTTCAGACTTTTGAAAGAGACGATGATAAATAATATTATTCTCAATATATGTATTGAGAAAATTGTGATGGTAGCTATTTAAATGGTTTCAATTTAAATCTAAAGTGAAATTAAATTAGAATTAAAATTTTGAAAATAAAAATGTAATTTTCCTCAGTTTTGATTTTTTAAATAAAAAAGTATGAATGTTTCACGTTTTCTTTGCGAATTTTTATCATGCAATTTCAAATAATAAGTATTATAATTTGTTATAATTTTAGAATTTACAATTTTGCTCATTCGATTCTATTTATTTAACTTTACATTAATTTTAAAAATGAGATGGATGTATTACTTTTAAACAATTACTTGTTGTAAAATGGATTTAATTCAATTAATAATATCAAAATCCCACACTTATTTATTATTGCATTAAATTCTTTAAATAATTTAAAAATAATATTGTTGGAATTCTGTATAACTCCAGTCGGTAACAGAACAATTTTCTTAACAAACATTTGCACTCAATAAAGTGCGCCGAGAATTCTCACATTCGAGCCGGTGCGGTGGTTAGTAAAAACGCGAAATTAGAGTGGTTTTGCGAGAGCGTGCATTAACTCGAGAATAATGACACCTGCTATATCGTCGGCGATGCACATGACACACCTTCGACTTATTAGCCATCACGCGGCCACCGTTGGCTTTAAGTGAACACACGACTTTTCCGTCACGCCCTTGAATGCACGGCAAAGAAACGAGACATTTTTTCGGCGAGCAAATGCATTTCTCGACTAATTTCGCCCTCCACAACAATTTTCTCGTCGATCCAGCTGGTTAAAACTATTCCAAAATAAAATGACAACTATTTTCTGAGTTTTTAGATTTTGCAGTTCTGAATTAGCTCATTTTTATAAAAAAATTGTTAACTGGATAAAAGAAATTTTTGTTCGAAATAAGACTGAGTTCTTGTAAGTCAGAAAGATTACGAAATGTTTACAATTGTTAATAGGTAGTTAAATGATATTATATGAATTTTTTAATATTATATTAATTAATAATCATAATGTAGTAATGTGATTTAATAAATGAAGGATGTATAATATTACAGGAATATTTAAATTTTATCAATGAAATTGATTAATTGGAATTTCTAGAATGAACTTTATGAAAAAAGATGTATTATGCTGCAATATTATATAATACAATGTCTTCCGAGGACGCATTTGATTGAACGATGGTAATGTCTTTTTTACAAATGTTCGGATGAAACGTATCCGGTACGAAATGAATTTTTAATCAGAAGAAAACTTATAAAAACTTCATTTCACTAGATTTAATATCATTCCCATAATAATTATCATTTCCTTTTTCTTTTTAAATTATAATTTAATTATAATAAAATAATCTCCTCTCAAAACGTCACCATTTTCGCACTTAAATCACCATCTCCTCCAAATCACGCCACAATTTCCCTCCAGTCACTCCTCCTCTAATTTTAAATTTCATTACCGTTCGCGCAACTTTTGCCGCTCGCTTTATTTCCCACAACGCTAATTTTTGCGATAATCGACAAAATCGTCGAATCGCGACGTCTCGCGATCGCGTCTCGTCTGCTCCGCCATCAATTATTCCGCAAGATATTCACAATTATATAAAAATAGATGCCGCGGTGCGCGAGAGCAGTTGCCGATCGATACGCGTACAATGCACGAGCACTCTTTTCGCAAATTATTCGACTGCGCGGGGCGACCGGGCGACGTCGTAATTGCCGCGGCTCGATTTTCGGGCCGATAAGCTTCTCTCGTCATTGTAATCGCGCAAATCGATACGTCATCGTTGCGGGCGCCGGTCCCTACGAGGCCTGTTTTTTCGCCGCGCGAAATTCCATTAAGAAGGTTAAGCGAAACTTCGACAAATCGCCGATTGGCTGCGGCTTTTCCGCGGCATTTGCATACAATGACTCGCCACTTGAAAATCCGACGCGCGATTGCGATTTCGACGTCGCGATTCAACTTTGCTTCATTAAGTCCAATGTCTCGTTCAATTTCGCGGTTGTTCGACATGACGCGATCCTCGGACGTCTTTTTTAATGAGGACAGGGAAAACGAGGGAATAGTTTCTTTGGAACGGGAAGAAAGAGTTTTTTTCTGTGTTTGGAAACATGAGAATTTAAGGTGGTTATTTCATTAAGTTAAAATAATAAGAATTCGATGAAACTTTAAGTCTGGTTGATTTGCCAAATTCCCAAGCATTTCG
>JABFPB010007087.1:0-11361 GCA_022817645.1 Ceratoteleas bidentatus | reverse complement strand
TAGAAACTGACAACGATTTCGTAAAACACATTTTCGTGTTTTAAAATAAAACGCTTATCATTCTTTAAAACACTTACATAAAACAAATAGAAATGTTTTAAATCAAGGACAGATGTGTTTTAAAATAAAACACTTCTTTTTACCGTGTACTTTATCACAGTCAATGCCAACATGGAACGGAATTTCGAGTCCGGTCGGAATTCCGAGTTTAGTCGGAATTCCGAGTCCGGTCGGAATTCCGATTCCGTTCGGAATTCCGAGTTCGGTCAGAATTCCGAGTTCGGTCCGAATTCCGAGGTCGGTCGGAAATCCGAGTCCGATCAATAGTTTGTTCCGGGTCGGAATTCCGAACATTGTCGGAAATACCGACCGATTCCGACCAAATTATATTACAACCGATCGATGGCGACCGACTAACATTCCGAACACCTCTAAAAATTAGCTGATTCTAATTTTTACTAGAATTACTAGCATTATAGTTTTTAAAATATATATATTTAACTGTTGATTTTACTAGCACGGACCCTTCTAACGTTCTTAAGTACAATTTGAAAATATTTTTTTGTGAGGAAGAGAAGTCTAAATTAGTTACATTGTGTAACGTATAAATATAGAGATCTTGTAGTTTCATGCTGAAATTCTCCTTTATATCGAACAGAGGCAACCAATTATGAGGCATCAACCCTCTTGTGTTTATCCTCTGGCACTGGGGGCGCAAACATCTCTCGATATAACACTCTCGTCGTTAATTAGCCAACCAAATTGACAACCGCAGCTATGGTTTCTTATTAATTTATTTTCAAATTTCAGATTTTTTATTCTTATAAAAGGGGGGCTTCCCCCCCCCCTTTGCACTTAATTTAATTTCATAATATGAAATATTTATATCATAATATAGCAATTTTGATAAACTTTAGACGGTAATTTATAGAATATTTTAAAATCATTCTTAATTTCACGTTTTATTTTCAATAAATAATTTGTCTTGATATTTACATCGAGATAATGCAATATATAATTGCCCGTGAGAAAATAATGTGCGTTGCAATAATAAACCAAATCGTTCAAAACTTTGGCCTTGAGATTTATTGATTGTCATTGCGAAAGCTACAATTAAAGGAAATTGTCCTCGAAATAAAATAAATAGTAAATTTGAATACTCTGCCGTATTTAAAACTATACATGGAATACATTAAGCAACACTGAAAAAATATGTATGGTTGCACTAGTGTACACATGGTTGTCATAAACATGGCTGATTGTGTACAACAATATCATTGGGTTACTCCAAACATACATATAGTTGTCCCAAATGTACATATGGTAATCCCAAGAAAATGCACGTTTGTATTATCCATACTGGGTATAATAATACAGGTATGGTAGCTACAATCGAGTAAGTTTATTCTGTGAAATTAATAATAATATTTTCATATGACATATAAAGCAATACCATTAATTATATGGTGTAGTACGTTGTTATGCAACCGGTTGTTGATGGGGATTATTTTGAATTTTCGAGGATTCGAAATAAACACAAATTTCAAATAACAAAGTTATAAATAAAAATAATAGTTCATCGGGAGGGATACATGCGGTTCTCGCACGTTCCCTGCCGAAGTCCTGCTGGTGGTTCCAGATCTCCTGACGCTCGAAGGTCATCAGGTCGATTGGCGCTGTCGACGCGACCACCAGGATCGCCGGCTCTGACACTATCCGGTAAGCATATGCCACCCTCAGTGCACCCTTCCGTTGGACTGCAGTCATCTTCCGTCGGTAGGTCTCCTAGCGGAGAGCCTGAGCCTAGATCTCCGCGCCATAGAGCAGGATGGACTGCGCTGTCGCCATCAGGAGGCGGCGTGACTCGGCTTTGGTCCTCGGACGTTATATATCACCGACTATACGTTTTTGTATAATCGCCATACAATTACAGTCTACATACAAACAAACTAACAAACCATATATTTTATGACTATATTCCCGAAATAGATTTCCGTGCGGAGCACGGGTATTGAGCTAGTCCACAATAAAAAAATTACTACAGTAGCTAACGCTAAACTGATTACCACATCAAATGAAAGCGCATTGAAAACTCAGTTTCGAAGCACAGCTTCAATTGTAAAAAATTCGTATATAAAATTTTTTTCGTAAAGCCTTTTTTCTGACAATTTTCTGTCCGTATTCTAATCCGTTTCTAAACCATTTCTGATCCATTTCTGATCCATTTCTGATCCATTTCTGATCCTTTTTTGATCCATTTCTGATCCATTTCTGGCCCATTATAGACGATTATCTGATGGTTACCTCAAGGTTATCTGAAGGATTACTGATGGTTGTTTGAAACTTTTCCGAAGGTTTATTTTTATTATTATTATTATTTCTACTTAAACGGGATTTACCCTTTAATTTATTCCCAGTAAAGATATAATATGTGGTTCTGAGGCTGTAACTTTTCTCGTAAGTACACACTGATGACTTCTATCGACTGAGAAATCTAATAGGGTTGGTAAGCGTTGGCATTACGGCATATTCGAGTCAGGGTATCGTTGACTCCGTAATCTGTATAGTGTCGCTTAATCCGAAGCATTTCAGGTTTTCTTATCGTGCATTGTGGTACATTAATTTCAATTGCGTTAACAATGTCGGCGTCGTCGATATTCCCGAAGAGGATATTATATAAAAATGTCAAGTCAGCGTGAAGACGTCTAACACTGAGTGAAGTTAGGTTGAAATTGCGCATCAGGATTTCACGATTCGATAAAGCAGAAGACATATCCATTGCTGATCTATAAGCTAGGATCTTGAGAAATCTGGACTCAACTTGATTCAATCTATCTATTGATATAGCTGTGTAGGGAGACCAAACTATGGATGAGTATTCAAGAATTGGGCGTACTAGGGATTTGTATAGTAAGAGGAGTGAATGAACGGAAAAGTTACGGGTGTGCCTATGTACTAAGCCCAGAGTTCTCAGGGCTTTACTCGCCGTAATGACAGTATGGAGGTTGAAGTTCAGTTTTGAGTCAAAAGTGACTCCAAGATGCTTAACGTTATCGACCGCAGTAATTCCAACACCGTTTACGTGATATTGAGATTCTATGGAGTTTCTCTTCTTGCTGAAGGTGATAGAAAAGCATTTGGCAGCGTGTAATGTCATAAAATTTTCTTCGTACCACTTATGTATCGCTGTTTAATCATTTTGAAAATCAAGGACGCCTCTAGGTAATGTGCTTCTCTTATACAGCTTGACATCGTCGGCAAACATTAAAATGGATGAAAAGTTTACACAATCAGGCAAGTCATTTATGAAAATCAGGAATAATAAAGAGCCCAAGTGGGACCCTTGTGGGATGCCTGAAGTAACTAAAAATTCATAAGAATTGTGTGATCCAACGCAAACATATGATCCTCCCACGCAAATAGCTGGATATCCATGAAATCATGGGATCAGAAATACCAACTCTACAGAGCTTTTGAATCAATATATCTGTATTTACCCGGTCAAAAGCACCTTCGTGAAATCGGTGTATATTGCATCTACTTCGTTGGCGTTTTCGAATGAATAGACTATAAACTGCTTGAACTTGACTAAATTTGTAACTGTCGATCTTTTACTAACGAAACCATGTTGGGAAGGAGAGATGATATCACGAAGTCGTTTTAACATAATATAGGTGACCAATTTTTCAAAAATTTTTGGGATAACGCTCAGAATAGCTATGGGTCTGTAATTGGTAATATCCTATTTATTACCTTTTCTATGGATTGGTAATATTTTAATTAATTTCCATGTGGTTGGGAAAGTACCTGAAAGTAGTGAATGATTGAATATCAACCACAGGAGGTACGCAAGGGCATACGTGCAGACCCAACATATTTTTTGACAAAAATATGTTGGGTATCCTGCAGTCGGGACCTGCACTTTTGAAACAATCTAGTTTGCTGAGCACAGCGAAAATGTCGGCCATGTCAAGCTGTATAGAGCTAATAGAAGCTACACACTGTAAAGGATTTGACATTGGGAAGAGATGGTGATACGTGGAATTGATGAATTGGGATTTAAAGAAGTTTGCAAAACGATCAGCTTTATCGCGTTCAGAATCAGTGCTTATGTCTTCAAAAAACATATGGTGGGGAAGTTGGTTCGAACATACCGTTGATTTCTTAATGAAAGAATAAAACGAGTTAGTTGTCAGAGAGCATTCGATGTTACGTATATAGGTGTTGTAGTCGTTAATTTGTGTAAGTTTAGATTCTGACCTCAATTTTGAAAATTCGTTATGGTAACTATAACGAATTTATAGAATTGTCCGGTTTTTCACGAATAATTTGAATTGTCCGGTTTTTCACGAATAATTTGAATTGTCCGGTTTTTCGTTGCAAGCGTCGATTTCAAATAAATTATTTAGTTATGGTAAAGTGAATTTATTTGGAACTAATAAATTATTTCTCTGGGTGTATCTTTTATCTTGAACATTTCTTAACTGGTCATTGAATGGTGCTTTTACTCCACACCGAAAACACTGACTCGATTGTAGCAGCCATATCTGTATTATTACACCCAGTATGGTTGCAAACATTCATTTGCTTGGGATAGCCATGTGTATGTTTGGGGCAACTATATGTATGTTTGGCATAACTCAACGCTATTAACGTGCACAATCAGCTATACTGTATGTTTATGACGACCATGTGTATACTAATGCCAACCATACATTTTTGTCAGTGCACTCTGCTGAATGTACTATTCTGAATAGTCCTAATTATATCTACAAATACGCGGTATTTGTCACACTTGAATACATTTTGTTCAAAAAGAGTTGTTCAATCTCCAATTTAGAGGTAAAAAAGGGATACGAGTTGTTTCAACCCCATTGAAGGTCTTTTGGAGTAGAAATTACCCCACTTTGGACCTATTTAACTCCCTCACCGGAAAAAAAATCTGTTGGACCGACAAAAAAATCTGTCGGAATGACAGATTTTTCGAGTAAGGTTAACAAATGAAAATATGTTGACAATTTCAACAGCTGAAGTCAACATATTTTCATTTTCAAAAAATGAAAATATGTTGACATCAGCTGTCGAAATCACATATTAGTATATGTAAAATTTACATATCCCAATCTGTAGCCTAATTTCGATGATTAAAAAGTTGAAAACGTTACCGGAATTACTTTTTTCAACGCATGGAGCTATTTACACCAATAGAATTTGCAAAATTCTTAAAAAAATAGTGGTAATATTAATTATTTGAAAACAAATTGAACGTACCGTATTTTAAATCAGAAATTAATTTCTGGTAACGGATAGAGCATATGAACGAAGAAAGATAGTACAGTTGTGTTTCGCCTTATTTCAAGTTAACATGTTGCATTTCACTAAATAACGTTTGATCATGTTTATTATAATACATTGATAGGTTGTAAATTTATATTTTGACATCGAAACCTGTCAATGCAAATCTAACATTTTACATATGTCAAACTTACATATCCGCACTGTAAGAACAACTTATTGATTCCAAAATATTTTTATATGTTAGTTTAACATATGTCTTTTTCCGGTGCTTTTGCAATTGGTTTAAGTTCTTCATAAGGTCGTACTATTTTCAACTCAAAAAAGAAGTTGCATTTACTCGAAATAAACCTTGTCTCTATATGAGACATTTAGTATACAATTATTAAGCCCACGTGGGTCGACGCATACGTTCTGGTGGTATGCTGAAATATATCCTAATGGTTATCATGTGGTTTGACAGTGTTCTCCATGGATCTGATTGTTTCTAGTGGGGTGTTTATAATTTATTTGTCGATTCTTCGGGGATTTTGGGTACTGAGCCGATAAATCTTGTCCACGCGCTTTTGACGGCTCCATAATTCATGCACGGAATATGAATTTCAAATTGCAGCCGGGCGTCCATTAAATTGGTCGCGGTTTATGAATATCATAGGTGAGCGATGTATCATCACCGTTTCCATAGGAAGAGAGACGTCACCCGCTAGGAAAGATGCTGCGAGCATAACTGTTTTGCCGGCAAATTAGTGGTACCTCTCGGGCGGACGCGATTAATCATGCGGATCGGGATAAGGATCAATGAGATTCCAGTTGTTCGGGCCAGATTGTTCATGCGACTCATTTCTCTGACTGCACCGGCGAAGAGAGTTTCTGGCCACACTCTTTCTGGCCAGACGCTTTTTTCTCGTCCTTTTTCCATATTACTACTTTTTCTTGGCACCAAACAATTTTTTCGTCTATAATTTCGAATCTTTCTCTCTATTGTCAACACGGCGAATGGAAATTCAATGCAACTCTTTCGTCGTGCAACAATAGTAATTTGGTGTAATAAAAATTTACGTTTTGAGAGAAAAGAATCAGGTCGTATCGAACTAAAAAAGTGTCCTTTCCACAAACAATAGTCGTGAGTGTAAGAAAGTCCGAGGAAAAGCGGACGTTGTAAAAGCGTCGGGAAATGCCAAGAAAAAATGCCGGAGGATGCAACGCCTAAAAGGTGCTGTTTCTTTACGAAAAGCCGACGTACCATTTCACGAGAGATCTCCTCATTTTCAACCTGAACCTCTTCTCGGAGCGTTCACTCCTGAAACAGTTAAGCGATTGAAACGGGTCAAGCTCGGGATTATATCGCGTTACGGCGAACGAAATTTCGGACGTGAAGCATACGCGGCCATAATGGATGCCGTGGAAATGTAATCGCCGGGTGTCGATGCGTAGCGAAACAGGGAGAACAACTCTTAAGTTAACAGAAAAAACGGTTCGCTTGGACGATACAAAAACTGAAATGACGCTTGAAATGCGAGAGCCACGTTGGGTAATGCCAAATCACCAAGCCAGCATGCGATTTACCGATGGTTATTAGCGTGGAAACTTTTGGAGTAAACTTAGACGTAGGATTAGTAAATAATTAGCAAAGACTTTAGCGGAACGCTGGCGAGTAAATGGTTTGCTGAAAAAAGTGTGAATCGTGAGAGACGCGCAAATGGTCGCCGTCATGAAATGTAAGCTTCGATTGGGGCCGCGATGTTAGCGAATCTGTCTTGCCGTCCTAACGAGATGTTTTTTCCAATGCGAGAGGCGGAGTCGCGTGGCAGTCGATAAATTAGCATGGGGTATGCACATGTTCTTTCGGGTGTTTCAAATTACGAATTGCCGTGGCTTTGACTGGCCGATTCGTTTGAGTGGGTTATTGTAAAGGCTGATTTAGTGAAACTTGATTCGAACATCAAAGATTATTGTTCGCTGAATGAGAACCGAGAAATGTATGGAGGGTATTTAGCAGTGTAAGTTAATGCATTGCTAGTTCAGCAATAGATTAATGCAGAGTGATTGCTGTGGTGCAAGGTGAACGTTCGATTTTTCTAAAGTTTTTTTTTCACTATTAGGTAGGTAGTGAAAATGTAAAAATCTTTTTTCTTCATTGGCCAAAGAAACCATACTCAGAACAACTTGAAAATGGCTCTGGCTGGGGAGCGATGTTCTGACGAATTTGCAATAATTCTGTCTAGTTGTGAAAATCTGTTTTTCCTTTAATTAACTTTCATGCGTATGTTTTTCATTTAATTCTATATCGTTCATACATGATGCGTTATTTTGGAAGTCGATATATATGATATGTTTTGTGTACGGTCTTCATAAATCACCTCCTCATAAAGTTTGTGCATATATTAACCACCCAAGTTAATCATATGCTCTTAGTAGAAAACTTCCAAATCTAGTTTTACACTTAATTTTGGTATCTAATTCTTCGATTTTATGGATTCTATTAACTGACAGCAATAGTAGCTTACACTATAAAAATGGTTGCGTCAAATTAGACAGTATGTTGTGTAATTTGGTTGCATACATCATGTTGTGGAATTTTATACTTCGATGAGTAATTTTACAAACAGAAGTGTAATGAAGCTATTGGGTGAAATTGTAAATCTTTACCTTGAATCTTGGGGAAGTATCCCAGCTGAAAACTACCATATGGAATAGCACGATTCAGTTTTGGCGTGGTATTCCATATGGAATTCCATGTTATTCCATATAAATATGACATTCTATGTCTATATAGAATTTAATATCCATATGGAATAACATGGAACTCTATAATGCTATGGAATTCCACATGGAATACCTCGCCAAAACTGCAATGTGCTATTCCATATGATATTCTTTGGTTGGGGTTCCTTTGCAGTTGGGCTGTATATCGACTGGATTACATCCAAAAACAATTCTCCCCCTAACTCATCTGTCAAAACAATGAAGCAATGAAATTAGGGTTATGTTTGCTCCTTTCAAGTTCATCAAGTGCTGCACTGTATGAACGTACATTATGAACATGTAATTTTATACAATAAATGTGTGATTTTACACATGGAATGTTAAGAATACACAACATGTATTTTTGCATAGATATGTAATTTTACTCAATATGTTGTGGATTATCGTGTGTAATTTTTTCACAAATTTTTTACAGTGTACCCATAGCTCCATAAATAATAGCTTAATATTGCTCCATTTCATATGTATGTAGTTACTGAAATTACATTAAAATAGTTTCAAAATATTTTCCGTATTTTGTTTTTTTATAAAGTTCTCTTCACATCACCTCCGATGCTGAACATATTTTTACTTTTCCCTTTCAGAAATTCCGAAGTAATCTCATCCTCACGAATTACAAAACCGTTCAGCGCGTATTAATGAAAAGAAACTCTATTTCTAATTTATCATACGATGTTATTAATAGGAACCTATTAGAACAAAAATGAAAGTATATTGTTTCAGGAGGCATCTGCCTATAACAACACTACGGATTCCAGCTCGCGTGTCGTTGCAACAGGTTCTTGACACAAAAAGTCATTCCAGCGGAGAATTTCGAACTAATGGCTCTGATTGTTAAGAAACGTTCCCTTTTATCGATCACTTTTATTGCGTAACTTTTACCGCTGGAATTCGACCGATAGCATCTCACACTTGACCCGGCGCCGCTTATTTCTCACACGGGGAAAAATAATACTGGTTAGGCTGACACTGACAGAATGTTAACCTCACAATCCTGGGCCAACATGAATTCAATGTAAAAACTGCTGAGCGCGTAAGGCCCAACTTCGGAATAAAATATCTCGCAAACTATTGCAGCTACACTACCGACGGAAAGTTCGTCAACACCCTCCCCGATAGAACAAGATGTATATTATACGTATATTAGATGGACATTCATACATAGAATAGATATATACATATAATATACGTATATTATACATATATTAGATATATATCAAATTGATGTTCTATCAGGGCAATATATTCCCAAAACATATTTCTAATTGCTGAAATACTGGGACTGTATTGGGAATATATAGAGAATATGTTGGGAATATATTGAGAAAATATTGGAAATACACAGGAAATATTTATCTACCAAACTTTTCTCTTTTTACAATGGCTATATCGGCCGTACCGCAACCAGTCTAGATCCGCTATCTCGCAAAATGAAGCCACAAATCAGCGTAATCCTAAGTCCAAAATATTCCTCCTCCGCCGCTCGAATCCCGCATTATGCTGAGAAGATCGCAGTCGTACACCTTCCCGGCCGTTTTCCCTCGGCCCCAAGCGCCATGAAAACTTACGAAAATCGCGTGCCATTACGTCACTCTTCCGCGTCACATTTGAATGCGCGCCGACGAAATCCGCTCGGCGAACAAAAAGCCGCCGTGCCCCCAGTCGGGAACCGCTTAACCCGCAGCCGGCAAAAATGCCGCGCGACTCGGGAAAAAGGCCGCGGCTTAACGTCCCGCGATCGATCATCCGAAACGAGGAAGACATTTGCCCGATTGCGAGCCGTTGCATCGGAATGGCCGCGGATCAGAAGCGTCAGCATAAACGAAATGTTTTCATCCGCAAGACGGCCGTAAAACGCCGCCATTTTTCCCAATTAATCGCACCGCGCGCGCCATCGAGCAGCGCCATCTGGACGTCGAATTTACCGTCCGTGCGGCGAGTAATAAACGGTTTTTAGTAAACGCCGGGGTTCCTTAATTAGCGCAGGATTCCGCGAGAAAGGGCGACGGGCGGGGTTGCCGCGTTGACGCATTCAAATGTGTAATTCTGGCAAATGTGCCCGAAAAAAAGAAGCTAATCGCTTAATCTAAATGTCGCTGCTTCCCAAGTTTAATATCGTCACTGAGTCGCGATTAAGCCGCGAGATCGGATGTTTTATCTGATTTATCACAGAAATGTGAGCTTTTTATAACGACTTCCTGAGCCGGCTAATCAAAATTATGTCCGCGTAGGTAAACTAACTATTTGATATATAATCTTTGTGCAGTAAAATACGCGAAATAGCGCTTGTGAAGGCGCGACTGGTTCGGCGACGACTTAGCGCCGCGTTTTTGCGTTTTTGTTTAGAGGTTTGTAACCACAAATATTTGTTTAAACATTTGTTAATACAAACATTAGTTAAAACAAATTTAATTTCGCAATAAGTAATGTTTGCAATTAATAAATAATTGAATTCTTTTTGGAAAGATTCGGCATTCATAATATCATTCCCAATTATCTTCTATTCTTTTCTACGTGGATAAAATATGACGGAACTGGCGAACAATTGAATTTTTCATAAAGAATTCATTTTGTTTTCAATTCCTGAAATAAAAAAATTACATAAAAAATATTAATTTTTTTCTCCTTTTATGTTCATTGCTAGAATTGAATGCTAACCTCAGTCTTTTTAGTGACAGAGTCATGTCTAAAAGATCGTTCTTGATTGCATTCAAGGGGTGATCACATTCTTCATGGGGCTGTTCCGGACTATGTTTATTTTTCATTGTATTTGTCTCGACTAAGGTTGTTCCAACAGTGTTTGTTTAGTAGTGCTTATTTGTAAAAACACAAACACAGCTTTTGGAGAAATGAAATTAATTGAAACCATCTTAATTACAATAATTCCAATAATTTTCAATAACTCCAAAAATAATTTCCAATAGCAATAAAATATAAGAGTTGTTTTAAACCGTTCTTTTTTCATTTTTTTTTATGGAAATGTATGAACAATTTGCAGGTCTTACAGCACCAGTTTTAAGAATTAGGCTTCAGGAATTCATTTTTTTTTTTTAACGAATTCATTTTTACTCCTAAAGAAGAATTCAGATTCATTATTCAAAACAACTCAAAATAATTCAAAATGTCCAATTCTTTTTCTTTCTTTTCTATCACTGAGAGAAAATTCTAGTAACCGTTACTATTTTTTTCTCACCGTTACTAGAAAAATGTGACAAAATGCACTTTCCCTATTAAAAATGTCATATTGAAACGTACAGAAACATATTGAAACATATTGAATTTTTTTGCGAAACATATTAA
>JABFPB010007086.1:0-11354 GCA_022817645.1 Ceratoteleas bidentatus | reverse complement strand
AAAAAAAATAAAAATCGAAGGTAAATTTTGAACAAACTCTATAAAAAATCTTGAAATCTTATGTATACGGATTATGTATACTGATTGGCAATCAATATACATAATCCGGACTCTCGATATATTTATAACAGCGATATCCTTCTACTTTGTATTTAATTCGATGTGACTGATAGAAGTCAGAAGGTATTACATGACCAAAATACTCGACTTCGGTTTATACTATGTCGGTGATATTTTGAGCATTCTCCCGTAGACCCACATCCTTCATGCTTCCAATTTCTCGCATACGGTCTTCGTCAGCAACCGAGTAGCTCAATGCTGCGAAAGCATTAGAGGTGGAAATGCTGGATATATAACGTCAGATCGCAGATGTTGTACGTTTCCTGCGATTTAAGGGGAGAGACTTTTTTATTCCAGAATTAAAATAAAAAAGTCTCTCCCCTTAATTTAAAAATCTTTTTATTTAATTAATAAAGATTTGTTAATAAAATCTTTAATTTAAAGATTTTTAAATTAAATCTTTAATTTAAAGATTTTTTAATTAAATCTTTAATTTAAAGATTTAATTTAAATTAAAATTTAAAAATCTTTAAAATAAATTGATCAATTCTGAAACGTTTCCAAACAGATACACCTCTAAAACACGTAGATTCAACGTGGAATCTACGTCGAATCTACGTCCGAATGTTCATCCACGTAGAATCCACGTGATTTCCATGTTCGAATGTCTATGTGGGTTTTAAGGTAGTTCCTTTATTAAGTAAACATAATAAGAATTCAATGAAATTTTAAATCTGATTTATTTCACGACTAATATTTGATTTGCCAAATTCCCAAGCATTTCGACATAGAAGCCGAGATATTAGACGCTAAAATTGCTGAAAAATGATATATATAGTGATCATCCGTGTGTTTGAATGAAAATTGAATATCGAATATCTGGATTTCTGCGTAGTCGAATTGATTGAAAATTTGGCATATTAAATTATAATATTCTAAGAATCCAACTTTAAAGTGTTATAAAATTCTTATTTTATGTTCTCTCATTATTCATAAATAATGAAGAACTATTGAAATGTTGTTTATAACATTTGTAAAATGTTTCACTGAATTCATTGCGTACAGAAAAATCAAAATTAACTATATAAAATGGCAATGTTTACATAAATCATTAAAATTACAAAATTACACGAAAAACCAGCAAATGACAAAAAATATCTGTTTTCATTTTCGTATTCAATTAATAGGAAATTCACATTTATTATACCAAGAAACAATTAAAGTAATACTATTATGAAATAATAAACCATGATTAAATTAATATAACCATATTTTCAATTGGCACCCTAAAAATATAATCATCTTAAATATATGTAAATGATTCTGAAAAGTTCTGAACACTTCTGAAAGTGTTCGGAGATTTTCATAATTTCAGAGAGTTTCTTGTCTGAAAAACTATGAAAAGTTCTGAAAATCTGTTAAAATCTCTTAAAAGCTCTGAAAAGTTCTGAAAATCTTTGAAAAGTTCTGAAAATCTATGAAAGTTTCGGAAAAATCTCTGTAAAGTTTTGAAAAGTTCTGAATATGTTCTGAAAATGTTCGGATTTTCAGAATTTCATAGATTTCCTTGTGTAAAAACAATGAAAAGTACAAAAATCTCTGAAAAGTTCTGAAAATTTCTGAAAATCTCTCTAAAGATTTGAAACGTTCTGAAAATGTTCGGAGAATTTCAGAATTTCATAGATTTTCTTATTTGAAAAAATGTGAAAAGTTCTGAAAATTTATGGAAATCTCTGAAAAGTTCTGAAAATGGTCGGAGATTTTCAGAATTTCAGATGTCTACAGATTTTCTTGTCTGAAAAATTGTGAAAATCACTGTAAAGTTCTGAAAACCTCTGAAAAGTTCTGAAAATTTCTGTAAATTTCTGAAAATCTCAGATTCTTAAAATCGCATAAACACTGAGAATATTCCGAGATTTAAAAAATGTCACGAATTTGAGATCTTGTCTGAAAATCATGAAAAATTCTTAAAAAATTCTTAATAAGCACTGAAAAGTTCTGAAGTATTTTGAAAATGTCTCAAAAATTCTGAAAATGTTCTAAGGTTTCTTAATTACTTAATTTCAAGTATTAAAAATCTCTGAAAAACCTTAAGAAATCTGAAAATCTGTTAACTGAATTGAAATTCTCTGAAAATTCTGAAAATGTTTCACCATTTTCCGAATTTGAGATCATTGCAGATTTTTTTTCGTTTTTTTGAAACTCTCTGAAAACTTCTTAATAAATCTAATAAGCGCTTAAAATATTCTGAATTTTTCAGACTGTTAAAAAAGAACTAGTTTTTTCTAAAATTATCTGTAAAGTCCTTGAAAATTTGTAATGATTCCTTTTTTCAAAATTTCTCAAGGATTTCCCCAGCATTTTTTATTTTCGTCAGAATTTTGCATCGCTAAAAAAACATTCAAGTTAAGTTAATGCTCTGATGTTAATGCTCTTCATATTGTAAAATTGTACGTTTTTATATTATGATGATATTAATATAAAAACAACGTTTATAGAATATGTCGATGTAAATTCCAGTATGAAAATAAACCGTTACCATCCACTTCAGTTGATGATAACGATGCAACGATTTTCGCCGCTGCCAATTATTGGGAAAGGAAAGTTAATTGTCTTTTCTACGAAATCTCAGAGAAATTAACGTCAATTACAAGCACAGAGTAGACTCCTTTTAAAATGTGCTCTCGTTAATTAACTGTATTTTTAGCAGATAGTTTTCATTATGCATTCCTGAGCTTATGAGATACAAGTTTTTATCTTTTTACATCGTGTAATGAAAGACTGAATGCATGTCTGCTTTCATTAACGTTTTTATATAAAAAAAGAAAAAACAACGAAGATAAAAACGACCAATTATGAAATTGTGATGATAACGTTAATAATTCAGTTTCCATTTCGAGAAAATTACTAGAAGCTTTTAGCAGAAAAGCGAGTTTTAAATTCTCTCAAATTTGAAATTTTTTCTACACAATTTCAAATTTTTGCAAAATTTCAAATGTTTAATCAATTTTAATTTTTTTAAATCCATATCGAGGTTTTGGAAGCATTTATTTGTAACCAAAACAAATTATTTGTAAGCATAAAATTCTAGCAAAGAATTATAGCATTGTCAATTGTGCTATTTTTCTTAGTTCTTTCTAGTCTCATTTTTTGCTCGCAAATTTAAAATTAAAATTTCAAATTTCTTCAAAATTACTCCTCGTCAAACAAAAAGAAACTGTTTTAAACAATCTTCTTGTGACTATTAAAAAAAATCTAGCAAAAAATCTAGCAAATAATCTAGCAAATAATCTAGCAAAAATTAATAATAATTATTTAAAAAATTAAATTAATTATTAAATTAATTATTAAAAAATAATTATTAAAAAATGTAGCAAAAATAATAATTATTAAAAAATTAAATTAATTATTAGAAAATAATTATAAAAAAAATCTGTCAAATTTCTAATTGTTCTCCAGCAACAAAATTTTTGATTTCCTCCTCAGATTACCACCTGAAGATAAGAAAACCACCCCATTCTCGGTAATTTCCGAAGGCCAGTTTGTCCCCTGAAATGTGGCCACCGATCAGAACAGTGGCCCCATTATTCCACAATTATCAAATTCGTTTCAGCGGCACAAATAGGCGGCCCGTTGGATTGCTGCCAGGAGCAGTTCGCACTGTGTTTAGTGGGGCGCTATCATGTGCAATGTCAATGCACGAAAATGTGTAGCCTCGGCGCACAACACTTGTGAGTCGTGGCGCCACGACACGCTGCGGATCATCCACCTATATATACCCACATACATACCCTATCAGTGAATGATATTTAAAAAAAATTTTAAAATATTTTTTGTCCGAACAGAAGTGCTTGAATGAGAAAATCGTTTCGTTTGAGTACCCACAAAGCTACATTCCGACTATTTCGAAAAATGACCATTTTGAGTGATTTTTGAAATTGGGAAAAAGGTACGACTTTTTGGCCCACACCATTGTTTCTGAAATAAAAAATCCTTTAATTTGAGTACAAACACGGCCATGTTTAAAATTCCAAAAACTGCTCCAATTTTTCAAAATGCTCTATTTTTGAAATTTTGAGTTTTTGAACATGCTCCAAACATGGTCGTGTTTGTACTCAAATTAACGGAAATCTGTCTCCTAAATACGATAATGTACCCAAATTTGACCCAAAATTACTCGTTTTTGAGAAACGAGGAAAAACGAGTTTTAAATCCCTTCTCTTCTCATTTTCGAAATTCGGACATTTATGGACATTTCTTTACGTTGGACTAGTGACATTAAATTTTTTTGTTCATATTTTATATGCGGGCAATCCAGGTAAACAGCCGCAGATGCACTCGGTTGCGGGTGAATTACCCTTCCTGGTTGTCGTGCCGCACGAAAGACCGCAAGAACGCGACGTCGCGCGACTACATTTATTTTATCCAAATAAATGCGAAAGCCTGGGCAGAATGGCGCACTGGCTGCATGCATGCATGCATGCAAACAACACATACCGGGGCAACAGCCATGACACCAATATCCAGGGCACCGTTCCACATCGCGTTTTTGTGCTCATCGACTGGTCTACATAACTGTCTGGTCTATTTCAGATCGTTCAATTTTACAACCACATCCGTCGGGCCGCGCTTTTCGGCCTAATTAATTACCGACTTCGAGCATAGTCGAGTAGTCGTGCTAAGCGACTTCTAGAATTAGAGTTGGAAAAACCAAAATTGCTCGTTATGTTCCGGAACTGCACTTAGGACATTCGCGAGTAGTTTAGCTTTATTTAGATCAGAAAATCCTCTAGTTTGAGTACCCACAAGGCTGTATTTAGAGTACATTCAGAAATGGTCCTTTTCTGGTTTTGAAAATGGCAATTTTGGCCTTTTTTGTCTAAACCACTGTTTTTTGAATGAAAAATCCTTCAATTTGAGTACCCACAAGGCTATGTTTAGAGCACATTCAAAAATGGTCCTTTTCTGGTTTTTGAAAATGGCAATTTTGGACTTTTTTGTCCAAACGACTGTTTTTCGAATG
Source organism: Ceratoteleas bidentatus (assembly GCA_022817645.1). Taxonomy (NCBI): domain Eukaryota; kingdom Metazoa; phylum Arthropoda; class Insecta; order Hymenoptera; family Scelionidae; genus Ceratoteleas; species Ceratoteleas bidentatus. The sequence continues at coordinate 6,271 of JABFPB010007086.1, read as the reverse complement.
AAAAATCTTTCAATTTAAATACAAACACGTTTGGAATATTGTAAGTAGCTACAACATTTTCCAAAAACTCAAAATTTTCGAATTTTGAGTTTTTCGAAAACTCGAATTTTAAAATATGTTCCGAACATAGCCGTGTGGGTACTCAAATCGAATGATTTCTAGCTCCTAAACACGGTTATGCAAGCAGATTTCACGCAGAGTTAGTCAGTTTCGGGTAACGAGTAAAAAGGCGGTCGAAATGGCAAACGCCGCGTTTTCCAGGCGATTGAGCTCGTTTGGTTCGCGATCGAGGGGATGATGGGTACGAGATCTCGTTAGAGTCGATGGTACGAATGTCCTGCGAGCGATGCAGTTGCATCCTGAGCGAGTGTTCGATAACCGTGGCGCAAAGGCTGATGGCCTCTAGCGCGAAAGTAGGCCAGCAGTAGACTCCCTAGAGCGGCGTACTGTAACTTCCCCAAACAGCCACCTACCTGCCAGCCACCTGCCTACCTTACCCGCGATGCAAATTATTCATGCACTCGACTCGTAACTAACTTAATAGGCGTGAGAGCAATGCTTTTCTTTTTTCTTTTTTTTTGAGGCTTTGAACTGAAATTTTGTTGTGGTGGCAGGACCACAACAATTTTATTTTTAATTATTTTAAAATAAAAAAATTAAAAATAAAATTGTTAAAAATAATAAAATAATAAAAATAATAAAAATAAAATAAAAATAAAATAATTAAAATATAATTAATTTAAATAAATTCAATTAATTTATTTTAACAATTTTTTTTAATTTAAAATCAAATAAAATATTAACATTTAAAAATATTAATATTTGTTTAATTGTTTGTTTTTACTTTTTTTTAATTTAACTTAATTTACATACATTATTTTAAAAACAATTTTTATTTAAATAAATTTTTGTTTCAGTTATGTTACTTTAGTATAGGAAAATTTATGTCGTCGTTAATAATGCAGTTCGATTTTAGTGTTCGGAGTTTCGAACAATGTTTACTTGAGCCTAAAAGGGTTAAGACATTAACCCTTTACATAATTCAGGGATGAAAAGAAGTTCAAGTTTGAGTCGACTAGATGTTATGAATAAGGACTAACACGAATCAATCAATTTGGCCTCGATGAGTGCACTTCTGCCGCTATAAGTGACATTAAAAAAAGGCAATGTGTTGCAATTTCCTGCAACTTGACGTGAAAGTCAAATTATTCGTTGAAATGTGAAATGGTCGATTTGAACAGAACTGTTTGCTAATCAGAACGGTTTACTCGGTATTCAAAGGTCAAAAACACTTTTTGAAAAGCGAGTGACTGGAAATTCGAAATTCAATTACAATTCCAATTAACTTTTTCGATTTTTTCGATTACTCAAAAGTTGGGAATTATTTGGAGAAGTAAAAAACTTTAATGCAACTTTTTTACATTAGGACAATTTTGCATATTTCAAAATTGAAAGTAGAAATTAAAAAATATTAAATATACTGATTTTGAATTCGCTTTATTAAAAATGTTTTAATTTATTTTAAATAACATATTATGAACAAATTATTTTTAAAAATATTTTTGAAAAATTTTGAAGTAATAAAATGCTTTTATAAGAAATTGTTATAAAGAAATTGTTTAAAAACAATTTCTTTAAAAACAATTTCTTTATAACTATTTATTTATAACAAATTCTTTATAACAATTTATTTATAACAATTTATTTATAACAAATTCTTTATAACAATTTATTTTTTTATAAAGATAAAAAATTTTAATTTTAATTGAATCTGAAAAGTCTAAATATTGTTTTTTTTCATTTTCAGAATGATTACAGCGTTACCAGTACCCTCGGTGAAAGTGTTCCATAAAACCTATTACCAGGAAAAGGGTCCCAAATTAGGAAACAGTAATCCTGGAAGTCCGCTCGCCGAAAGTGAGGCGGTTCTCGCCCTCGTAGACAAAGAGCCTCCTGAATACTATTTTTGTGGCAAGGTATGTTTCCAAAAATTCCAAAAATTCCAATTCCAACTTTGTATTGGTCGTATTACAAGAATAATTTATTTTTAACCAAAAATAGCGTGCTTACTCGATTAAAAAAATCTATACATAAAAATATTGCTTATCTAATTAAAAAAAATTTATTTAAAACAATTTCATTAAATTTAATTTTTTTCTTGTAAAATACTGAAAATTACATTTGGCGCCCAACGTGGGGCTCTTCCCCCTTAAAAAAAATATAAAATACGATCCTGATGAATAATCGAATTTGAAATATGACCAAAAGAGAGTTTCTCTAAAACATGTAAAAATTTTATTTAAAAAATTTTATTGAATTTAATTTTTTTTCTTGTAAAATACTGAAAATTACATTTGGCGCCCAACGTGGGGCTCTTCCCCCTTAAAAAAAATATAAAATACGATCCTGATGAATAATCGAATTTGAAATATGACCAAAAAGAGTTTGTTTAAAACATGTAAATCTTTGCTGATACTTATTTAATTTTTTTAAGTGTTATTAAGCTAAAAACCGAAAATGATAAATTGGCGCCCAACGTGGGTCCCATTTCTCCTTAAAAAAAATCGTCTAAAACACAGACCTGGTGAACGATTGATTGAAAAATTAAAAAATCATAACATTAACATTTTTCTACACCTGCCACATAGTTTGCCAAAAAGAGGTAAACATTTGCGACAATTAGTATTTCTCAGCGTAGGCAGGTGTAAACAATCGGAATGAATCCATGCAGTGCCAATTAAATAAACAGGTTAATTTTTCCCCCCGATTCTGACATTTATTTGCAACTAATCGTGACTCGACCTCGCACGCGCAAAATCCTACGCATCACACGTCTCGCCTTGATGACCCCTGTAGGTTGACCTGCAAATTTTATGCGTTCTCTCGGGTCATAATGGTTTCATGGCTTACGTAGAATGTAAATTTTTTTCGCTTGAAATGAATTTTTGTCAATTTTTCATGAGGAACAAACATAGTTTTTTACTTTTCAAAATATTTCAATTATAAAGAAAATATATAAAGAAATTGTTATAAAGAAAATATTATAAAGAAATTGTTATAACGAGATTATTATAAAGAAATTAATATAAAGAGACTGTTATAAAAAGATTGCTATATAGAAAATGTGGTAAAGAAATTGTTATTAAGAAACTGTTATAAAGAAATTTATATAAAGAAATTGATATAAAGAAATTGGTATAAAGAAATTGTTATAAAGAAATTGCTATAAAGAAAATGTTATAAAGAAATTTTTATAAAGAAATTATTATAAAGAAATTGTTATAAAGAAATTGTTGTAATGACCGTGATATAAAGATATAGTTATAAAGAAATTATTATAAAGAAATTGTTATTAAGAATTTGTTATAAAGAAATTGTTATAAAAAAATTGTTATAAAGAAATTGTTATTAAGAATTTGTTATAAAGAAATTGTTATAAAAAAATTGTTATAAAGAAATTGTTATAAAGAAATTGTTAAAAAGAAATTGTTATAAAGAAATTGATATAAAGAAAATGATATAAAGAAATTGTTATAAAGAAATTGATATAAAGAAATTGTTGTAAAGATAAAAAAATCGATATAAAGAAATTATTATAAAGAAATTGTTATAAAGAAATTATTATAAAGAAATTATTATAAAGAAATTGTTATAAAGAAATTGTTATAATGACCGTGTCATAAAGATATTGTTATAAAGAAATTATTATAAAGAAATTGTTATTAAGAATTTGTTATAAAAAATTGTTATAAAGAAATTGATATAAAGATATTGTTATAAAGAAAATGTTGTAAGGAAATTGTTATAAAGAAATTGTTATACAGAAATTAATATAAAGACATTGTTATAAAGACATCGTTATAAAGAAATTGTTTTTAAGAATTTTTTTGCTTGGATTTCACATAAAAATATGATATTTTGAAAAAATAAAAATAAAAATTTGAATACATTCCGAGATGCTAAATGAAAATTTTTCATTGTAAATTTCTTTTTAGTTAAAAAGAAATTTTAAATGAAAAATTTTTAATTTCTAATATTTTTAATAAGTTTAATTATCTTTACTTCCCAAACCCAAAATCAGTGTTTTTCACAAATTTATCGAATTTACCAATTTTCATAAAATATGGTGGATTAGAATAAATCTCATCTGAATATAACACAAATATTCCATTGTTTTATATTTTTTTTATTTCCAAAAATAAATAATCGTTTTCAATCTGCAGCCCTCAACATACTACAAATTTACGATAAAGTTATGAAAAAAATGAGGCAGATTCTGGCACCGAAACAGCACATTTGCATTGATTGAATGAAATCGCTCGCGGTGCCATTTAGCCCAGATGTACTTAAATATGAAATATTTAAGTACAGAGACCTTTCCCTACAATTTAGATTTGCATTATTCGGAAACTACTGTTCAACAACCTTTTTTATTACACTCACGTTTATCTTATGAGTTATATGAATTTATATCCTGATTATGACGTGAAAACATTCGTCAAGGTTTCGCTAATTTCTTTAACCTTTCCGTTGAAAAATGTGCACGCATTTTTGTCAAAATTATTCGGGATATGGTATATTCAAAAAAGTACTTCAGTCGAGTAATGAGAAAATAGTTTTTGGCAATATATATAAATTGGCACAATTGTTTTAATCTGTATTGAACATTTAAATTTAGACAAATAAAATTTTTAATTCGTATTCCTAGAAAAAAGGAAATAAGTTAAACATTTCAGGGTATTAAATTGTTAGTGGTAATACTGCGAAAATAGTCAGACCGTTATATTAATTAATTTTTCTGCGAATTTTATTTTCAATTTTGATTATACCCACACTGTTCTTAATTAAAAATTAATTCTTAGAAAAAATTTTAAATGTACTAATTTTAGACAGAATTTTATCTGATTTGTTTTTGGGAAACGTTCCCACGTTGGGCGCCAAATTACAATTTTCAATGTTTTGTGATAAAACAATTTTAAAAAAATCAAAAAAAATTTAAAAATCAAAATTTCCCCCATTTTTATATTTATCTGTTAATATACACCACATCTTAATTGCTTATCAACTGTTCGCGAAAACTCGTTAATTTTTTCGACAAATTCATTTGAAGCCCTTTTCCCCATTATCGACGGATAATCAATCAAAAAGCACTTGGGCCGAAACTTTAATTGATCGTCGCGGAAAAACTGATTGACACTCGTCCAATTGAAAACTAAGTGCTGCAGTTATTAATGGAACGGGAGAGTAAGCCGTGTTTATAGATAACGTCGAATTTCGTCTAAGCAAACGCGGCGTGCATTTCAAGTAGTCGCGCATTCCGGCTCGAGATAGCGAAGGGTTGCACCGTGACGTCACTGATGCAACAGTGCGTGGGCGTTTCAATCGCGGAACAGACGCCGCTTTACGTGACGCGAGATAATGCGAAATTAAGAAATATTAAGCGCGCATCACAAAGCCAATATTGTTCGACGCTTTGCAAGTTAAATGGATGAGTCACCCGTTATCGTCATCAGCTTTTATCGCTGAAAGAAACAATGTTCAGAGCAAAAGTTCGCCGATTTTTCTTAGTTGAAAGTTAAAAGGGACTGATTTTAAGGAAAAACATGTTTGAAGGGATGTTTTTAGCAGTAAAAACATGTTTGGACATGTTGAAACGTGTTTGGACATGTTAATCGAAAATGTTTCTGAACATGTTGTAAACTTATTCCAAAGTATTTTGAATTATGTTCGAAAGCCATTTAGACATGTTTGAAACAGGTTGCGACATTTTCAAAACCTGTTCGAACAAGTTTGGAACAGGTTGCGACATGTTCGAAACCTGTTCGAACAAGTTTGGAACAGGTTGCGACATGTTCAAAACATGTTCGAACAAGTTTGAAACAGATTGCGACATGTTCGACAAGTTTGGAACAAATTGCGACATGTTCAAAACCTGTTGGAACAAGTTTGCGACATGTTCGAAACAAGTTTGGAACAGGTTGCGACATGTTTAAAACCTGTTCGACAAGTTTAGAATAGGTTGCGACATGTTCAAAACATGTTCGAACAAGTTTGAAACAGGTTGCGACATGTTCGACAAGTTTGAAATAAATTGCGACATGTTCAAAACCTATTGGAACAAGTTTGCGACATGTTCGAAACCTGTTCGAATAAGTTTGGAACAAGTGGCGACATGTTCGAACAAGTTTGTAACAGGTTGCGACATGTTCAAAATCTGTTCCAACAAGTTTGGAATAGGTTGCGACATGTTCAAACCTGTTCGAACAAGTCG
>JABFPB010007085.1:0-11367 GCA_022817645.1 Ceratoteleas bidentatus | reverse complement strand
CCGTTGCACGCATCTTTTTTTGGTGCAAATTTGATTTTTTTTATACATTGCGCAGTGTTTGAAACAATTTTTAAACTTTCATTTTTTTTGAACATTTTTTGACATTTTGAAAATGTAAAATATTTGAAATCAAACCAACAATCTAAATTAACAATAAATTCGAAAAATGACCAAAGATATGGAATATCTTAGAAATTGCAAACTGAACCGAGTCCGGACGCTTTCGCTACGACCGCATACTTCAAACTTTCCGACAACACAATCTAATGTACAAACAACTGATCGAAACAGAACTTGACGTTGAATAAAGCCAGTGATAGTCCGTAAATCTAGATGTCAGTAAACAATCTTGTTTTAATTAACTTTTACAAGCGATCTGCACATCTTGATTCACGTTCTGTATGGTTTTTACGCGTTTTTACGTTATCACGATAATGCCACGATATTGCCACGATAGATCGTGGCAACTCATTCGGCAGGATTCCAGTTTCAAGCACGTAAGCATAATGTGGCAGCCCTAAATTTCTCTGATTCTTTGCATCAAATTCGATATTTTAGTGTCAAAAATTAGACATCAATCATATAAACTTGTAGCACTTGTACTACATTACTACTGATGGTCGTAGTAATTCAATTTGTTGTCGACTAATCTATTAAACATGAACACTTTGTTGTACTGTATTTTAGGTGTCATAAACTCTTATAAACGTTTTCACTATTTACAATGTCATATACTCCTCAGAAATTCGACCTCGAAAAAAATGTTTGATAAATGCAACTGAATGAGTGAACAGCGAAAACGTGATCAGCACAGAACACATTGTCTGATTTCAGCGATTGAAACATCAGGTATAATGTTCATTGATTCATTATTTGAATTTACCTTTTGTAGTCGTTTGTTTAGCGATGCGGTAAAATTGTTCGCGTAAGTCAATTTTAGGTACGACTTAACGCCCCGTAATGATCGGTATTGACTATTCGGCAAACGGCTGTTTGGATTCGTGTTCGTTAAATCCAGAATAGAAGGACCTAATGCAGCTCCAACCTAAATGAGAAAGTTGATAAGAATTACCTCCAACAGTACACATAAGATTTCATTTGCAATAGTAGAAGAAAGAATATCCCTAGTAAAATTAGAACAATACTGACCATACAGGACAAATGTATTCCCAATATATTCCTAATATATTCCCAATTTGTGCAATGTTAGGAATATATTTCTAATTATTGGAATATATTGGGAATAAATTTCCAATGTTTACAATGAATCGGGAATAATATTTGTAAATTATAAGGTTATGCTTCCATAATCAAAGGGAAGTTATATTTCTATACAAAAATATTTCTATTTTTAAGAAGATAAGATTTTTTAGGGTAAAATTGACAGGCAAATATAAACAAACTTAGAATAATATAGTTTACATATAATGTTCTGTTATCTATTATAAAGTTATACCCTCCGAAAAAATCTCATTTGAGTTCTCAAATGTGAAATTTACATGATTTCTCATTTCATGTCATAGACTAGTATAACAGATTTTAGATAGTGTCAAGATTTGTATCATAAGGTGCTATATTTGAATATTATCTCGAATTATATTTTTTAAATAATTATTTCAAGGAAGATATTTTCCCTAACAAGTGAGTTTGGAAGCGCTACTTCTCCTACACTCACGCGTTAGTAAAGCACCATACACGGGAAAACAAAGTGTCTTAAAAAAACGTTTAGACACTTTTAATATCTTTCTTATTGAAAAACATCTTCATTTGTAACCTCTTTCCACCAAAAACGTCTTAAAGAAAGACACCTGTTTTTGTAGTGCATTTAACTCATCTTCCACTGTCTCTCGTTGAATAATACAATATTAAAAGATGATATTAAAAATGGTTGCACTTTCAGCTTAATCAAGTTAAAGATACTGAATTTAATAATTTTACATAAACCAGGTGGACCCGGAGGTATATTGATAACCTTTTCAACTTTTAAAGTATAATCAATAAAACCGCAAAAAACATTTTTTGTTTCATCAGTTACATCAGACAAATTTATGGGTCAATTCAGATACAACACCCAGAGAAATAGGCTGTTAAGACTACAGATATGGTAGTCTTCTGTAATTTTGACTGTGGTTTTTACAGTCTATTTCTTTGGGTGAACAAAGTTATATTATAAACCATAATATTTTAATTTAATTATAAATCTTAATTATATATTATATCCATAAAACATTAAAATAGATATATTTTAATGTTAAGATGCATTTGGAAATAATATATCGTATGTAACTATTGTTTCTGTTACCTCCTCAAAAATTGCCGGAGTATACTTTGGTGGGGTAAATACGTTAACAGGTTTCATTGGTCCATCTCTTATTCTAGGTGGCATTGTATTAACTAAACGACCAGAATTATAATTGCATTCTAAAGTGTAACTACGTATTAAACCAGTCAATCTGTAGACTGCTACACGACCAGAGCCTTCTCGTGACATACCATCACGTTTATCTCTGCAATGTAAAAATATTGTTAACAAACTTGTAATCTGCATCATTAATTAATCAATTTTAAGTTATCATCAAAACATTGTTTTTTATCTTTCAACTCGAGGAGTACACATAAAATATCCTGATGATACTTGCAACTGGAAGGGTTTATTAATCTTTTAACAATAAAACGGCGAAATCCAATATACATTAAATAAATAATAAAATATTTTTTGATTAAGTAGATATTTAATGCAATACATTTTCGCTGTGCCAGTGTTAAATATGTACAATTAAGAACTCGTAATACATACATCAAATACATATTTCGTTCAGCGAAATTGCAAGACGAAAAGTGGAAATTCGTATTATTAATAGACATTAATTTGGGCAGTAGCATACAGGTGATGGACTCTTCCGGATCATCGAAATAATTTCCGTACATAAAAATACCCTTCTTTGAGGCATGACCGTGCAAATCTATGTACAAGAATAGTCCTGAACTTTCGGAATCCGGAATATGGCCAAGTCCAATGGCTGTGAATGTTTTCTTGTTACAGTCTTCATCTGATGGATTATGCTTTTGTTGCTCATTTTCTTGGTCTGTGGCAAATTCATTTGTTTTAATTTAATAACTAACCAGAAGTTTTATTATATTACTTATAACTGCTCAATAAGTACTCACTATTAGGAACACATCTCAACCCTTTGTCTGAAGATTTACTATAGCAGTCTGTTTTTGTTTCCATTTTTTCTTTTTCATCCAAAGACATTAAAGTAACCTACAATCATTTGCTCATGTTAACACTTGAAACTGAATTGCTTTCCAGCAATAAAAAAATGTAAAAAGTAAGGTACAAATAATTCCAATAATGTTCTAACTTTTAGATCACATTTTATTACATCTGGTGCGTGATACTAATAATTTAAAAGTGCGCTGTCAGGGTATCCAGCGAAATTCAGCAACAAAATTCCATGACATTTCCAGGTTTTCCAGGACAAATATTTTAGTTGTTAATAAGGCAATGTATCAATTATTTTCATTAAATTCATTAAAAAATACTCAATCTGTAGAAATACAAGCGTTATAAAGACTATGATAACGATTTGCATGTTTTTTTCTTAATTTATATAAATCAAGTACAAAAATCAAACTTCAAATATATACGTCTGGAACCAGTTCGAGATTTAAGAAAAATCATCAGCACCCTTCATGTCTATAAAAGTACTTCAAATTCTCCTAATCACAAATAATTTGGTTGTCATAGATTTTTTTTTCGGTTGTCATCAAGTGAAATGTCCCATATATTAATTAAACCTCGGAAAAAAACGAAAATTAATGTTTAGAATATGTTTTTCTGAAATTTCCAGATGGCACCTGGAATTCCAGGACAATTCCAGGTTTTCCAGGACATTTCTGGAAATTCCAGGACATTTCCCGATTTTCCAGGTCGCTGGACACCCTGGCTGTGTAAAGACAACTTTTGCTCTACAGATGTTCACAATGCACGAATCGAACAAACATTATGCAAACTAAAATTTTGTATACAAAATGCTAATGAGAATAGTAATGAAATGATATAATTAATAAATGGAAATCAATATTACAATGTTAATGCTGTGCTATATATAGCTAAACAAATAAAAATGTATACCAATAACTTCTACTTTTGCTGGAGAAAACGTAATTAGACTCTAAGAATAGAAACTCGTCTTACTTGTTTTAGTAAGATATTAGTTTCACGCATTGCATTTACCAAGACGTTAGTATCAGGTACAGTTTTGTCTTCAGATATTTGCAGGTTGACATGTTTGACTTCAATTTCAGAATCAGCTTCACAAGGCAAGTCGTAACAATGATGATGGTACCTACAGTGGTCAGTAAGACATATGCATATTAGCAATAATAAAAAGTTCAGTAAATCTAAACTGATAAAACTATGTTTTTCGCTATTGAGATGACTACCAGCGTCACCTAGTCTCCTCAGTGTACAAAATGTGTGCAAACATTTACTTGATTAAATTCCTTGCTGCGAAAATTGTAGGATGGTCAATCCTGGAAGGATTTAAATATACTCTGTTAAGGTTGACACCCTTGGTATCCATTCTGTAATGTCCTCTTGCAACTCCATCAGGATTTAGCATTGGGATCAGTTTGAACACATATAGTCGTCGTAAACTAATGGCTATTTGATCTTCACGGTTGAGTAGAAAATTGATAAAGCCATTTATAACAAAACTTGATGGTGTTTCACCAGGATGAACACGTGCACTTATAAAAATGACCTGTCGAAGCAAAGATCAAAAATCAGAAAATGAAATGCCAAAAAATAGCTACATTTTTTACATTTCAGATGTATATTATCTCTTAAAGAAAGTAACTTGATTGTGTTAACAAATTAACCGAAGGTTTCACCTTTTTGTTTCTAAATTTGAATGGGCGATCTTCGTTTTCTTCAGGAAACATGTGTTGTATTCTTGTTTCCTTTTCTGAAGATATATTGTGATATGAACTTATTGTCAGTAAATCGAGTCTACGATTTTCCAGTGATTTAATTGCACACTCCCTATGATAATATATATCATCTAAACAAGTTATAATCCTCTTTGACATTCTATTGTCAATTTTGCGCAAATAATTTTGGAGATCCGTATAAGTGAATGGATAGGTGAACGCAAAGTAAGTGATGGCTTTCACATTCTCTGGCGTACGATAGGTAAATGATAGATTGAACTCAATCACCTTGTCATCAACCTATATCAAACATCAAAATAATCAATATCAAAATTTGCATGGATAATATAATATACTTTCATTATTAATATTTATGTATGTACGTGTATGTGTTACTTAAATCCAGTGTTATTTGTGACCTTAATTGAAAATTCCACATATTTGAAAGCAACGAGAATGCTTAATATTTACAAAATGTCAGTTTACATCATATCACGGTATACGATATAAACTGATATAAAAACTCAGAAACTCAGAAAATTTTCTTTGTATTGTAAACAATTACCAGAAAAAGCTTACAAATCTTATTTTCATAAAATGTGTTTCTAGCACACTTTCTAAAATTGTATCAAATATGTACATTAACACTTCTTTTTATTTAAAAAATCAGTTGAAATATAGTACATATTTCTTTTTGGGTAGTAAGTATTTGTGTAGAAAGTATTTAAATGGTTAAATGACATATTCAGATTGTAAAATAATTATTTAAATGAATATAAATTGAGATGATGTGAATTCACCTGAATAAATGTTAAATACCTTATTTGATTTGTTAACTGAATAAGTTGGCTTATCCTTTATCCGTTCCCATTGTGGATGCCCAGGTACTACTTTAAACACTGGGCACATCCCTTGACTAAACATTTTGACTTGTTTGTTAAGATTGATGACATTGAACTTAACATAAACCCCAGAAACATGAGAATTAAATCCAAAGTAAAACCAAGTTCTGTTATTGTTCTGGAATTCTGTGCCTTGGCAGTCATGATTTGTCCATAAATTAAACTCATATTCTTCTGGCTCCTCTACCCCATTTTTACACGTTTTGTTTTCATTGTCACAACCTATGATAAAACATACATACTCTAATATTAATTTGTACTGATTTGAATGAAAAATGTCCAATAATATAAAATAAGAAAATGTTAATTTATCGCTTCTTTGTGCATACAGTTCTATTTCAACAGTAAAAATAGTTCCCAAAGTCTTACTAAAATAGAAGTGAAATCATCTTCTGAAATAAAATGGCAGTAAAATGAAAAACAGTTTTCTGTGTTAAGCCCATTTCCTTAATGGTTGGATAAAAAATTATCGTCATTTTACTTCAAACTTGATTTCACATTCAGAACAGATGATCAACCCCTAAAATATGCATTGTATGAAAACAAAGTATAGAGTTTAAAAAGCTTATTGATTAGATGTGGATCCCTGGACAAAAATAACAAATTTATATACACAAAATAAAAACTGTAAAAGTGTCATGATTGGGAAATTTTTATAAAAAATTTGACTTTGCTGAACTTGTTGAACAATAATACTTGAATACATTTGTACATTTCATAAATGTTTATAACCTCGATTGCCACTGAATAAACGAATGAACCAATCGTCATAAACACATACCACCTGGTTATAATTATCTCTAAAACAAGAAGATCAGGAAATTTACATGCAAGCAGACAAATTGGCAATACAACAAAGTGACTCGAATTACAAGGTCAGAATTTGAAACAAGCACCTCGCCCAACGAGCAATCCTATCGGAATTGTCTATAAATACCGATCGCAGCAGTGTCTGCTTGGAATAAAAATCCAGCTAAGAAAAATGTCATGCTTGACAGAGAAACTCTCTGTCAATTGACTCGCTGGATCATACCATTGTTCGCAACTTGCACTTCCTCGACTCGCGCGAGATTCGCAGAGTCGAAGCTGTTGTAGAAGACAAAGCTGCCACAGCTGATGATGTCCTCTGTCGCGTTCATGTTTGTCAGCAATCGCAAGTCTGCCACTATTGCACTGATCCTCGCGGATCATGTTTTACTGCTGACAGTTTGTGGCATGTTTTGAAAAAAGCGACGTTGGATTCGGAATCGGTTGTTTGCCGTCAATTCGTAATGCAACTCCGGATGTCCCGTAAGTGTTGAGCAAAAAGGGAGTTCGTTTCGGGCGATCGAGGGCAGAAATGATCGCGATCCGCGATCGCGAGGCTTTTTCGACCTAGAGTAAACTAATCGTCTCCTGTCGCGTATCCCACTGCTATCTGTTGCCTTGTCATCGCGAGACAATAAACCAGCAGACAATCAAAACTACGTGCACTGACCTATTAGCTACTCTAGTTTCCCACCACTGTCTCTCGTATTGTCAGACGCGAGATTGTCAGCAATTGTCAGATTTACAACTGCGCCTCAGTTCAGGGAACAGGTTGTGCTCAGTGAGAAAAGAAAAAAAAAGGGAGCCATGGCAACCGGAGAAAATGGGAAATCCCTAAACAATCGATCACTGAAAATGAAAGTTGGCGTCAAGAAAAGTACGATTTGTGCTGATAAAACCTAATAATGCATAAATAAAGTATGTCTGAAAATACAAACTTTAATCACCGATTATCCGAAAAACCCATTGTCTATTGAAAACATTTTTATTATCATTTTTTAATAATTATTTTTATACACTTACAATGTATATTATTTATTTTGTAACTTAAAAATAATAATCCAATTTGTATAATCATGAAGAAAAGTAACTAGCCGTGAATTAATTATATATGATTAAAAAACTATTTGAGCTCTTGAACTATAGATATTTAAGGCTAATTTTCAAGTAACTTTGTTGGGCTTGAACAAACAGATAAGTGGAGGGTTCCGTAAGACGATGAGTCACCACTGGCGCCATCTGAATACATTGTTTGGCATCGCTGCGCATCTCGACATCACTACTGTGACGGTGAAATCGTTGAGCTTCGAGCCTTCAACGATTGAAGTCGTATATAAAGTTATCCAAGTAAAATTCCATCATGTCGGCTGCAGATCAGAGTAAGTAAAATATTATTCATTAGCTCGAGTTTGCAATCAAAATCACCGCGTTTGATAATATACTTCCGATTGTACGAGTGTTTATAAAGTGGTCCTGCAAACTTAACCTTAAAATCTTTCCTGTATATGCGCTGAATATAATTTATTATTTAAGCAACAAACAATCATTTGTTTGTAACTGATACTTCATATTGTTGAATTGCAATTGGAAAGACATTTATTTTCTAATGATTTATTTGTATTACTCTCAGCCATTTAATAATCATGATAATAATTTACAAGCAGCCCTATTAAAAATGTCATTCATACGTATAAAAACATACAAATATGATCACAATACCTGCATAGATCAATATGTTCTTGCCCTAATTTTTATTTACTTTTCAGGCCGTGAGAAAAATGAGAAAGAGGCTGCAGAGAAGCGTCGCTTGGCTGAAGAAATTACTAGCAAGCTATGGCAGGAAGCCTGTTGGATTGTCATCAATTCTTATTTTGACGAAAAAGGTCTTGTCCGACAACAGCTTGACAGTTTCGATGAGTTCATTGAAATGTCTGTGCAGAGAATCGTGGAGGATTCACCGGAAATCGTTTTGCAATCAGAAGATCAACATACTTCTGGCGAAATTGAAAGTCCTGTCTGCTACAAGCTTAAGTTCGAACAAATCTACTTGTCCAAACCAACACATTGGGAGAAAGATGGCACTCCATCCCCAATGATGCCAAACGAGGCTCGTCTTCGTAATCTCACTTATTCAGCACCACTGTACATCGACATTACCAAAACTATCAAAAACACAGGATCTCAAGTGACCACAAAACACACCAAGACATTTATAGGCAAGATTCCCATCATGTTGAGATCCAAATTTTGTTTACTGTCGGGTCTTATAGATCACGATTTTGAGGAGTTGAATGAGTGTCCACTCGACCCTGGTGGATATTTTATTATTAATGGATCAGAGAAGGTAATTGCACATTTTAAGTGGTTGAATTTTGTTAGATACATGTTAAATGTCAATAAGTGTTATTCATTTTTATTTGTATTCTTGAAGGTATTAATCGCTCAAGAGAAAATGGCAACAAATACAGTATACGTATTCAGTATGAAAGACAGCAAATATGCTTATAAGGCTGAAATTCGTTCTTGCTTGGAACATAGTTCACGACCCACCTCTAGTTTGTGGATCAATATGATGGCCAAAAGTGGTGCTGTAAGTATATGGAGTTGAACAAAATTGGATAGAAAAATCAAATCAATGCAATTGATTTAAATAAGATTTTGTATACTTTTTTTATTTGAATTAAAATATTTAGATTGTTTACTCTTGAAATATTTTAGTACAAATTGAAACTAATTTATATTATTTTTCTGAATTGAAAATTCATTTCAAAGATAGAAATAAACTACTATTATGTTAGTCAAGGTAACTATAAATTATTAATTACAATAAACCCCAGTAAATGATGACAAAGTACAATTAATATTATTAATTTTGAATGCTGCATTTGAATGTCTCAAATATCTCAGGAAACAAAAACAAATAGAAGCCAAAACAGATGTTTTCATTTATATTGTGTGTTAAAAAGTCTAATGGAATATATGTAAAATCGGTTGGTTAGAATTAATTTATAATTTTATGCTTTTAATCCCTTTTCATTGCATTACATTAAACTAATTTAAAGAAGAAAACTTGACATTGAGAAAATGTATTTGGCTGAATCAATACTTTACAAGGAACTCGTAAACTTAAATACTTTTAACAAAGAGTTAAAATAGTTGAAACTAAAGATTTGAGTAAATTTCGATTAAAAATCTTTTGCTGAAAAATTGTTTTGAAGTGGAAAAAGAGAATAAAATATAATATACAAATAAAATAAAATAATTATAACAGTAATATCTTGTTTCTGATTTCTAATTAATAACCCTGAAATTTGTACTTAATATAATTGTTGTTATTAACTTGTTTCGAGTAATTTAGTATCATACAGTAATTACAATACTTTATCAACTTATTTTTAAATTTTGATAATTAATAATTGATTTCAACCATGGCACTTGTATGTTATTTACAGACATGAAGATTTCATACAATTTCAAAAAAATAAATTTTTGATTTTCACTTAATTAAATCGTTAAATTTTACTGTGTAGAGAGTCAATTATAGCTTATAATTGGTTAAGTTATAATTTAAACCATATGCTTTTATAATTGAATTAATGTTTTATAACTAACTTAGGCTTAAACAATCTAACTCTTGTTAATTGTTAAATAAGTAAGTGTCCAAATTACTCCAAATTGACTTTAATTTAATAATATAAATTCGTCTGTTATTTTATTAATTAAAAATTTGAATATAAAAAGTAGTATTATGATTGCTAACATTGTTGACTGATTACAGAGTGTGAAAAAAACTGCAGTCGGTCAACGTATCGTTGCTCTTCTACCCTATGTCAGACAGGAGATCCCAATTATGGTCGTGTTTCGGGCACTGGGTTTTGTCGCTGACCGTGATATCCTCGAGCACATAATTTACGACTTCGATGATCCCGAGATGATGGAACTGGTGAAACCATCACTCGATGAGGCGTTCGTAATTCAGGAGCAAGTTGTTGCCTTGAATTTCATCGGTACTCGAGGTGCTAAGCCTGGTATAGAGAAAGAGAAACGTATCAAGTACGCCCGAGAAATTCTGCAAAAGGAAACGTTGCCCCACGTTGGTGTGAGTGACTTCTGCGAGACGAAAAAGGCCTATTTCCTCGGGTACATGGTGCACAGATTACTCTCAGCGGCACTTGGTAGAAGGGAACTCGACGACCGAGATCACTACGGCAACAAGCGTTTGGATCTAGCTGGACCCTTGCTGGCCTTCCTTTTCCGCGGTCTCTTCAAAAACTTGGTCAAAGAAGTGCGCATGTATGCACAAAAGTTCATCGACCGTGGAAAGGACTTCAACCTTGACTTGGCCATCAAAACGAAGATTATTACAGACGGTCTGCGCTATTCATTGGCCACTGGAAATTGGGGAGATCAGAAAAAGGCACATCAGGCTCGTGCTGGAGTGTCGCAGGTAGTTATTTTTGCTTCGGTCCAGCATTGGTTAAAGTAGTTCGCTAGTCAGAACAAAAACGAATCAAATCAGCAACCATTGATGAAACTGAACAAATGTAAATAAAAAATGACAAGTTTCCACAAACATATCAAAATAGTTTTATCTTTACTTATTTTCATATCAACTATCAAGAAATGCATTTATTTCCAACTGTTTAGGGTGAATGCACCAGTGAATGGTCGGGCCCCAGTGAATAGTCGTGTATCATAAAATAATTATAAATTTTAATTA
>JABFPB010007084.1:0-11367 GCA_022817645.1 Ceratoteleas bidentatus | reverse complement strand
AAGCGAACAACGTGAACAATCTGCAGATAAAATTTAATCAAATTCTCAGTATTTCGAGTTAATGCCATTCCTACCTTTAACGTGCCGAACACAACAGAGCTTACAGCACGCTATTAGTACAAATGGTAAATTTTTACCAATTGGTACTTTTACCACTAAGGTGATATCATTTAGTTTTCTCAGTTTGCGAACAAATGGCTTTATAATATTTCCAGGCTGAATTCAACAAATTATAACAATCAATATATTCAAATAAATTTATTATATATTATACCGTGTGTCCCCCTCCCCCCACACCTCACGGGTGAGAATCCTTAAAATTGTAGTAATTCCAGTTTTAATTAGTAGTCACGCAAATATCAAGTGCCTCATTCTAAGGTAATTTGGAAAAAGACACCAAATCCATCTTGACCCAAGGCTTGAATTGCGAAATAGATATTAAAAAGTCTCACTTTTTAAAATTACTTATAACGGAAGAATCGCTGTGGAAAAATGATTTAACATGCTAAGAGTTAGGACGTGAAGATGCAAACTATTTTAGGTTAAACAATTCGTATATGAATTAGCACTATGTGCAGCAAGGGCGAAATGTTATCTTTCGTCGAGAATTTACAATTTCATCTTTGTTACATATAATATGTTTTTTATCGTAAGTGCATGAAATGGTCATCGCGATCCTCTATTTCCCATAAAATGGAAGCAAAGTGGCCCACTTCATGTTGATGTGGCAAAGTTAAATTTCCATACCACACTGAAAATATGTTCTGTAAAATTACGACAATATAGCCGGAAAATTCCGGCACTATAGCCGGAATATTACAATCGAATTGTACTTTCACATAATAGTTGTACTTTTACAGACCTAATTCTGTAATTTTACAGAAAAATTGTAAAATTACAGAACAGTTGAACATTACAGACTTAAATCTGTAATTCAGTGAATGTACAACGCTTTATGAAATTGGAGAAGAAATGCATTCACATCTATTTCAATAATTTACTTTGACTAAAAATGTGATTAGATATTTTAAAACAAAAACCATTTTCGGTCATTTGAAGTTAGAAAAATTGAACAGATATCACGGTTCTTCATACATTTGAATTATTTATTCAACTCGGTTAATTTGGAGGTTAAATAGCTGTCACTTGTTTAGCTCAATAATGTTACAGAACATTTTCTGTGAAATCACAACACTTTCTGTAAGTTTACAGATGAATCTGTAAACTATTACAGATCCATCTGTAAACTATTACAGATCCATCTGTAAACTATTACAGATCCATCTGTAAACTATTACAAATCCATCTGTAAAATTCTGGCATCCATTTTCCGGCGATAGTACCGGAATTTTACTGAATCTCGTTTTCACTGCAGTGTACAAGAAAATTACTTTCTCTCACCATTCGGAAATCGCGCACTTTTCTGACATTTAATTTCTTAAGGAACGTGACCATTTCCATGCATATATGATGAAATCAATTAGCAAACAAAGATATCACTTTCTCACGCAAAAGAGGAGATACCATATTTATAACAACCAAAATGATTGATGAAAAAAGTGGAAGTAATTCGAAAAGTGGTTTGTACGCTTTATGGAAAGATTTTACACGAATGCGTCTTCGCCGTGGAAGTTGACACAGAGCTCCGCAGTCAATTTAAAAAAATGTCCTACAAAATTGCTCTCTGCAATGAAAGTACCATAATTTAACGGATTTTAAATTCAGAAAACGTGTCGCTGCAGTAATTTTTTCTTATCTTCTTAAAACATTATAAAAATCGTGGACGAAAGCTATGATTCGGCGTTCTCAGCATTATCTGAGAAGCTTTATATTTGATATTTGAAAATAAAACAATTTCGAAGTTAATGAATCTAACAAGGTTGGTTTCTCGAAGAAAAATAAAATTAGCAGTAAAACAGCTAACTGTTTGACAATTTCGTTAAAGAATAATTAAGCAAAGAAATTAACAGATATCCAAAGTTTTTCTAACAAATTCTTTCTGAAACACCGTCGTCGGTACTGATCATTATAATTTTTCCATCTTTGCATTTCCAGCAATATGAAAACTATGTAAACATTCAGAAAACGTTGTCCTATGACAGTTCAAGTAACATTATTTTTCATCCTAAGAGAAAAGTAATGTTAATTATGTCAGTTAATCGACTAATTTAAAAAGGAAAATTAAACATTTTTAACACTGTCTAATTTTCCACAATGTTGTTTTATATAATCATAAAATCTCCCACTCAAAATAAAATAAAATAAAAAAACAAAGAAAAAAATTTTTGTTATAATCATTTTTTTTATTTTCTTTTTAATTTTTAATTGAAAAAAGTTGTGAAGCACCAAAACTCGCAACTAATGGCCACGCCCGTCGACGGTCACAAAATTATGTTAATAGAACACCACAACCTAAAATCCCGGAAACACTGTCACACACTCAAAAAATACTTTCAATGCAATCTTGTCAGCAGTCATTTCGTACAAAACCAGTCCACCAGACGAAAACTCGGTTTACAAAAACGGTTTTTTCTGAATTTTACATCAGATCTCCGAACGACTTAACTGCGCGATGCGGCTACCTGAGTCGTCTTGGCGTTCCATTTCAGCGTACCGAACCAGGCATGGTCTAGCAATGAACTATGCTGATAAACCCTGCGATTGCGATATTAAACGACGATTGAGGGAACAGATATATCAATGATAAATGCAACAACAAATCGCAATTGCGTTAACGGATACGCAGAATGCAGCCGCTCCTTGGAGTGGTTCGAGTTGAATGACAATGGGCGATCCTTGATATCGCACCATTTTTCCACGCGATTCCTGCCAGACGCCAATCCTAGCCAATTATCGGCCATCATTGTCGCAGCGGGAAAAGCGCGACGTCCTATCGGAAGCGCGATGCGCTTTCAAGGACATATTTGATTTGAGTAATTGATTTAGCCGCTGGCGAGCGAGACCTTGCTTCGGTGCCGTTAAAACACGCCTGTATGACAGATGCCGCGAAACACGTGTCGCGATTTTTCATTGCTTTGTTGTTAACGCTCCGCAACTTCAGAATAGAAGCTTCTGTCTTTGGTGGAAAGAACCGTGCAAAAATAGGCAGTTTCAGGTATGAAAGATAAGCCAAATTAACTATGTCTAGTAGTCAGCCTAAAGTTACTATAAATGGAAACCTTTACAAATATATACTAAGTATTAGCTCTAGAGTAAAAATCATATACATTGTCCATCAACTGATTATACCTTCAATAATTATAATCAAACAATTGCTAGACATTTTGAATAATAATGGATTCTTCTCATTTTTTATTGTTATTAACCATTTAGTAATGTTAATTTATGAAGAGAATCATCTTGTAAACAAGAACAGAGGAAAATCCGCGTCCAAATTACGTCAAATCGAACCGAGAAATCAGCTGATGTAGATATCGAAAATCCGAATGAAACGAGAATTACTTTCGTACGAAAACATAAGGACGCCTTATACAGAGTAAGGCAGTGTAAACAAAGACGACGCCAACGTTGAAATGGGAACGCACTATTATTTTCAATAAATACGATTATTTCTAATACCTAATAAATTTTTACAATCCTACCTAATATAATTTTTCCACAAGACTTTTACTTTATTCAAGTAAACTTTTTTGACTCTAATAGAAGATAACATGGAATATACCATAAGTATATCATAAATTGGATGTATATCATACCATGGAGTATATCATAAATTTATTATATATATAATTTTTTGTTTCAATTTCGGGAGTTTCATATTGTTTAAAGTGTGACAATTTGTCACACTTTAAACAATATGAAAGTCAAATTACAGCTTCCCTAGAAAAACGGATATCTCAATGTGTTCAAGATCATTTGAGGTCTCACTGAGATTGGAAGCCAATCAAAACCATCATTTTTCCTCAAATGATCTAAACTTGATCACAGTGAGATATTCGTTTTTCCTAGGGGTTAACTTAAAACGAAAATTATTAAAATAAAACCATAAAGACATTCGAGCAAATGAATTTGCAAGCAAATGGTACGTGGATAGCACAAGACTATAAGCATTAAAATTGACATTAATAATTTTTCAAACTAAACAATCCTTAAAAAGCGTTGGATAATGGTGAATATTATCCAATTAATATGTCATGAAAAGCCACGTACTTGTCTGGTTGTCTATAAAATACAATCCAACGATGAATGTCGTCATGGCTATAATCGCACAAAAAATTTGATGTCTGGGCCACATTTCGTCAACTTTACTATTCTTCAAACCATTCGGAACTATCCCAAAATATTATCGCTTTGTAATTTATATTCACTTTGCCATTGATTATCGCTTGTCGGGAAAGGACAGATTTTGCATCAAAACAACGTAAACAAACCCGTTGTATTTCGTCTTCTCGATAAGATTTAAATTTGGGCAATAGAATTTTCTCGCGTTAAACATCCAACAAATACAGTAGTATTACTGAAATACCTCATCAATCTCTTTCATACAAATTAAATTAAATTATTTTGTAACAAAATTACAGAATATTAAGTTTCCATAAACAAGCCAAAAGAGTATTAAAAACCTTCTGCGCTATCTAAACGTGTTTCGTTGTCCTCAACTTAGCATCCATTCATCTTACCGCCAACATAACTACATCATGAATAACCATAAACGTAATTAACTTATTGCAGTTGTAAACTGACCCGATCGCTTATTCCCAATTACGCCTTCAGTTTACGGGGTCGTAACGGCGCCTGAAATCGTCCGTCATAATTTAATCTCAGTCCATTTTACGGCGAAATTACAGCCGAATATCGGCCGAGATCATGATTATGACGAAATCAACTTTTCCGAACGTAACGTCCGTGTTGTAATAATTTTTCGCGCCCGAATGCGCAATGCAATTTTCGCTGGTTTTCCCTGCTTAGTTGACAGCTGCTCCATGTAAATCATTGCAACTCAATTAGCTCAGTTTTTTGTTGTTGAACACAAAGACGGGTTTCATGCCTCGCGAACGACTTAATTTGCACATAATTATTGAGCTTGCTCGTGCGTAAATTTACGTACTCTTTAAGGGCGAAGTAATTAAAATTATATTACAAACGACTGAATTGCACGTTGCTTTGAACAAGTAACGGTGTTTGTAATGCTAAGCTTTTCTCAGCTTCAAGAAATAGTTTTTAAATATTTTGCGGATATTTACGAAGAAATGATCTTGAGTATTCAGCGACGATACAAGCTTACCGAAACATCGATTCCTAGACCTAAGATAGCGTTGATTAAATGGTCGACTTGTACACGTATTCCATAATTATGTTTATCTGTAAAATTTCACTGCGCGTTACGGTGGCGAATGGTACAATTGCGAGCCTCGTCGACAACATATTATTAATTTTTTGCCGATTGCCGATCCAAGGACTGCCCTGCTGCAATACTTCTTGCGCGGAGTCCGCCAAAGTGTTGTATTGTGTGCTATCTAAACAATCATCTCCGTAACGCTTGTCTTATTAAACGTTCAGGATTTATCGGCGCGTTGGCTCAATATTTATGTCCAGTTTCGTAGAGTCAATGAGAAATTACTTTCGAGCGACGGTAACTTATATTGCACTCGCTCGAAATACGCGAGTTGGAATTTATTGTGTTATAAACAAAATTCGGTTTACTACTAATAAAATTGTGGCATTTAAATTGCAGTTAAATAGACGTAATAGAAATTAAGGTTTTCGAAAATGTCAGCACATTGTTCAGTTTCAATCAACAAGAAGTCTACCCGGTAGAAGAGGTTGAGAACCTTTTTAGATTATTTTTATGAGTAAATATTTCTTAGAAAAATTTGAAGTGATTCTTTCTATTCGTTTACCCGTTATCTCAAACATATTGGGACTAATTTTAATGGAATTCCACCAGATTAGTTCTTATCCCCTGATAGAACATCAATTTGACATATGTCTAATATACGTATATTATATGTATACATTTTGTGTCTGAATGTCCATCTTATATATGTATAATATACACCTTGTTCTATCGGGGACATGATCAATGGAACTTAAACATTCGTAGTAGCATAAATAATAATTAAACATGTTTTTCATCTTAAGTTAGTTTTACTTATTATCCACAAACTTCATTAGGCTTTTGTTTTTATTTTTTATTTCCTCAGATATTTAATTCATTTTAAATAAGAACAAGAATATACATTGTCATTTATGTAAATAATTTGACAATCTCAACTGATCGTTAAACTCAACTTAACATTGTAACGGTGCGGCTGCACCGGTGAACACATAGATAACCTGTGTTTGTCCCATTCTTTCCAATGTTGTCATAACAGTGTCTCCACAAGCGGCAGCGATAATGGCCCAGATAGAACATCCATTTGATATACATCTAACATATATATAATATACGTATATTATATGTATATATCTATTTTATGTATAAATGTCCATCTAATTAATAATATTATATATGTATAACATACGTCTTGTTCTAGCGGGGGCTTTTGGTGGGAGAAGCTTGCACCGTTAAAGTAGTTCGGTCGTCTGATAAAATACGTTGAATTTTGTCTAAAACCTACATATTTTAATTTTATAAGTGTTTCTAAGTGTATTTATATGCTTAAACATACCCTTACCGGATTAAATTTTGAAATAATTGATTTTGAAATTGACGATTTTAATACAGGCTCTTATGGGGCACATATGAAAACTGCGAAAAATCCTTAAAAGATACGTTGAAATGTCAAATGAAATCTATCACGTTAAGACATCATAAACATGTGATTTGTTTAAAAAATGCCTTTCCGTACATTCTTTTCCGAAAACGTGTAATTTTGGTTATGTCGTATACATTTTAATAGTAAACAGTTCGAAATAAATGCATTTCTTGATAGTTCATATGAAAATAAGTAAAGATTAAACTACTTTGACACGTTTTTGGAAACTTCTCGTTTTTTATTTACTTTTTTTCACAACAATGGTTGCTGATTTCATAAGTTTTTGTTTTGACTAGTGTCTGCGACGACCAAACTATTTTACAGTGTTAACGGAACCGCCCGCTGAAAATTGGCAAAATCTCAGTTTTTTGATAAATCATTTGTATTTGATGTTTTAACATGGTGTTATTGGATATGTGAAAATCTATATTAAGATTAATTAAGAATTATATCTTTATTAAAATTTATTAAATAGATTTTGCTATTCTATACATTTACTGAAATTTAATAGGTTTAGTTGTAGAATTTAAACCAGAATGTCTAATACTTTTTTGTCTAATACAATTTCTCATCGTCAAACAGTCATAACTTCGCTAATTTTCAACCTTTTTGTTTTCGTTGGCGGCCGACGTCTCAAATCTAGTGTAGAAAAAATTGGTTGGAAAGATTTTTATTTCGGCGAAAGTTATACAATAAGTAACTTATTAAGATAACTTATTAAGTTAATCGCATCATTTCAGATCAACTTTTTATTTATTATTTTTTTCATAAAGACGTCCATTGAAAAAAATATGTACACGATATCAAAGTCCTTATAAGGAATTTGTTTCTAATAACATCCGAACATCGGAGCACATATTAGATCAAAATTGGTTGAAAATTTGCCAGCTTGGGAATGTTTCAAAATACCTCAAATTTCTTTAGTTATTAACAAAAACATGTTTATTTGTGATTTTTATTTAAGAACTAATTCGATACTAGCTTACGCATAGGTCTATGAGTCAATACCTATGCGTAAACAAAATTTTAAGAAAATCTGTTGGAAAGTAGCAATCTTAGCCAGATAGGTAGATGGTCCCCTTTACTGTGCCCACAAATGTTTATTTGAATATACTCTTGCAATATTCACACAATCCATTGTTAACGAAATTCTGTCAGATATTGTCCTTGGCACACTCTAAAAACTAGAGTTTTACGTATTTTATTTTCAGACATTTGATGCAGTCGATGTTCAAACACTTTCAAGTATTAAAAATTTTTCCCACGTTAATTCTTATGAGAAAATTTAAAACACCTGTAAGTGTTTAAAATCGACTATACCGAAGGTTTGAAAACAAAACACTTATTTTTACAGCGCAGACTCCTTAAAACGTCAATCGAACTTACATTTAACGCAGTCTATGCAACAAACTACTTTCTTCAAACTACGTTCTACAAAATCTAGCACGGTTCGAGGTCGAAATCGGCATCGACCGTCGCAACCGTGGTCGATTCGCTATCACACGCACGAGGTTAATTAAACAAACGGCATACTGGCTCTCGAATAGATCCCCTCTATCTCTTTTATTCCAGCTCGATGATACGAGGAAGAAACGCGTCAAGCGACATGATATACTGCGCTGTTTGTCTTTCAGGCTGCTAAAATGGCGAATGAAGACAAATCTTTTCGAGATTCCTGTTGTTCTTATCGTGACCCGAAGTGCAAATACGGAAGACGTGACGGATTGAGTACCCGGTTTGTACCGCTTTGCGTCACATCCTCGCGGAAACAATTTGTTAAGCCGCGCCATTTTTTCCATTGCGCACGCGATCAAATATTTTTTCGTCGACGGCTTATTTCAATTCGATCAAGATGACGCTGATGGCACAGTGAGCGTGATTTTCATTCCGCAACAGATTTGCCCGCGACTTAAGTAACATGTGTATCTTAAATTCGCTCGCACGCAAATTACTTGGCTACTTTATGGCAACTAATAAAACTGTAATTGCATATTGTGTAACTCCGCCGCGCCAGTCACAATGCGCCCATCAAAACGCCGCTCTGACCCCGCTCCTTTCACATTTTCTTGCTCTCATCAACACCGTTGCCGAAGCGAAACAAGAACGTTGCAATTTCGACGACTCCGAGGAACAAGCATCGTCTTTCAGCGTCTGCTCGACGGTCTCGTATCGGTCGATCGAAGTTAGTTTTCACTTGTCCATTTTTGAGAACAATTCAATCAGCGAATTGTGGATTGGATGGGTGTTCTCATTGGCTCAAGCTGTTTACATCCAAACCTGGAAAAAGAAGAAAAAGTTACGTCGATTACACTAGGAAACGTTTTATCGTCGTACATTTTTACGAGGAGAAGCGTAACGACCGATAAGTTGTGAGACGTTTATCAGCGAGATAAGTGGTGATTTGTGATAGTCATTTTTGAGGTGCATCGTATCGTATAGACAAGTTTAGTATCACGACGATTAGGTGGAATGAGATAGAGCAGAACAGATGGGTGCCTGTCGAAGAGGGCATTTCGATACCTACCGAATTGAGAGACATGCTGATTTCCAAATGGCGGATAATCTGGATGCTGGCCAAGGGGCGATTTAGGGTCGTTAACGCCCGTGATGGTGTTCGATCCGACCAACTCCCTGTTCAAGCTGGGAAAGCCATTGCCAATTCCGTCCCGGAAACCGCCAGTAGGTCTTATTCGCGACTTTAGTGGTCTTCCTAAAACGATGATGTCTTGAATATATTGAACCGTAAATTTTTTCCAGTATTTTTCTAGAGCTTTTCTAAAATTTACATCAACTTCTTATTCGAAAACCATTCAAGCAAGCTGGGAGTGTCCCGAGGGTAACATGTTAGATGTTAAATGTTGCACAAAAGCTGACGTTTGAACATTTATCAACGAAATTTGTTCTGTAATTCTGCAAACTCTTCTGAATTATTGACAAAAAACTTCACTTTAGTATCCAGTAATTTATAAAAAATATTATCCAATAACTCTTTAAAAAATAACTAAATATTCAGTTATTAGACGAAGTAAAGAAAAAGAAAAATCAGCAAAGAAACTCACTATGGTGATTGCTCGGAAGTGGTCTTTCGTTCGTCGGATTCGTAAACGACTGCTCCGGCGGAAATGGAGGTTTCGCGATTCCCTCCTCTTTCTGCGCCTGACCATTCGCTATGTTGTACTGCGAGTAAATACTCTCCCCCAACGACGGCGGCTTCTCGTATGTCAAACGGTTTGCCTCGACGTCTTCGAACCCTCTCCCATTGCCTTCACCGAAATTACCCAGGTTCGCTGGTTCAACATTATTTCCACTGTGGTGCTTACAGAGCATCGCTTCGTCAATCTGCTTCTGTTGTATCCTCTCGAAATCATCATCATTTTTTCCGTCTGCATAAATTATCCCCGGCTGATCTTCTTGCCTTACTCCTTCCACACGACTCCGACTTCTCTCGTCTCCCTTCTTTTCGAAGAAATTCCTCTCGAAATTCCCCTGGTTCCCTTGCGGCTCGAAATTTGAATCCCTCTCCCGAAAATCTCCGAATGACTCTCCACCACCCTGAGGTGGAGGTCCGAAAGCTTCCGGTCGTCTTGGGAAGAAGTCCTCCTTCTTATTCTGAACGAATGGTCGCACAAAGTTCGTTCGCTCCCTCTGGTCAAAAATAACATTCTTCCGTCCGTCTTCAGTGACCTCCGACCTTTGCCGGAAATCGAACTGATTACGTTGATTTTGTTGGTTTTTGTGAATCTGATCGCCATACTGTAACCGCTCGAAATTTTCTTGGGTGGGATTCAAATTGGGGGGTCTCCCTTCCGAATTAGAACCTTTCGAAAACCCCCTAGGCAACGTATCCGGCAATCTCTGGTCGTTCCTCGACGAAAACGGGAAATCCTGGAAACTTGGCCGTGGTTTCTCTTCAAAATTGGAACGCCAGTCTTTGGAATCAGAAGACACATAATTGATATCCTCACCTTGGCTAGAAGGTGGTTGCCAGGTGAAATTTACGCGATCTTGTTGCTGGTTTTGATAAGTTCGTTCCTTTTGCTGGTTTTGGTAAGTTTGTTCATCTTGCTGATTTTGGTAAGATCGTTCGTTTTGCTCGTTTTGATAAGATTGTACATTTTCCTGGTTTTGGTATGTTCTTTCACTTTGTTGGTTTTGGTACGTTCGATCATTATGCTGGTTTTGGTATCTTCGTTCGTTCGAGTTATCAGTACTATTGTGATATCCGGGTGCATTAAAACCACTGCTAGCCAAAGACAGGTCGACGGAGTTGAAATTATCGTGAGGGTCTCTAGGCTGGTATTTATGGTTGTTCACATAATTCAAGTCAGGTTCGGGATCGTTCAGCCCTAATCCAACTTCGCTCCGGTTCAGCTGATCATTCAAGGAGTACAAATCCGACGCGTTGTCACACTCGACATCGTACCACCAGTCACACACAAAATACTTCTGGTTGAAAATACTGCCAGGTGAGCAGATGAAAGAACTCTTCACTCCTCGGGCATTGCACACATGGAAGACCTAACAATGGTCAAATTCCCGTTGTTAGTGAAATTTTCGCTACACTGAGAAAAAACCGTGTAAAAATACACAACTTTTACACCACTAGTGGTGTAAAATCACACCGCTAATGGTGTAATTTTACACATGT